>PVHP010001717.1:75182-101659 GCA_004024765.1 Zapus hudsonius | reverse complement strand
AATCAAGAAATGCACATATAAAAGTGTCACTGTTCTCTGCCTCTTCTTTTTGCCCTACTGTTGAGAGGCAACATGACTTTTGACCACAGGCAAATTCTTATTGTAGCACACCATTCTACCCCATCCTACCCTCAAGCTTGTCTCCTTTCCTAGTTTCATTGATTCTTTTAGGGACAGTACCAAACCACCCTCTCACCTTTCCATACCTGAAACCCTGAAACCCTGGGGATAGCTTTGACTCTGCCTTTATTCTGCCCTTCTTAAGGGAATACATTATCTTTGATTTGATTGTCCTCTTAAGGATTCCTTATACTTTCTCCTCTTCACTTCCATGATCAAATCTAAGCACAGCCTGAGTTAGGTTCCAACCGCAGGTATTCAAGTTTTCAACTTATGGATTGGTTTGCCTGTTCTAGCCTTATGTGCTCAATCCTTCTTGTATATAAGTATTAGATAAATCTTTTATAAACATTTCAGAAATTAGCAGTGATTTATTCCTCCAAGCAGCTAGTATGTGATTCCTCTCTCTGTATCTTATATTGCCCCCCCCATTACATTCCCTTGCCTTGTTTTCAAGGGAAACCAGAAATACCACTATAGTTCCTAATAGTCTTAGCAAAGAGGGAAAAAAAATCACAGCATGGTAGGTGCATTACATAGGGCAGATATACAAAGTGCCTAGTATACGAATGATACACAATATATCTTGGTTTATTATTATTAAATTCTAACACACATACACATACCAATTATTATAGCCATATGTATTAGGCTCATTGTCAAAGAACTTGTGTCTGTGTTCAAATTATTATGTTTTACTTCCACAGGAAATACAATCTTCATGTAACTGTCTTTTATTTCATTCTTATCATATGCTTCTCACATTCATTTTATGAAGATACTGTGTTAATTTTCTGCTGAAATAAATTATCACAAATAGTGGCTTAAACATTGAAAATCAATTTTCTTCCAGTTCTGGAGGTTAGAATGCTCAGATCTATCTCAGTGGGTTTTAATCAAGACATTAGCAAGGCATGTCCACTGTGTATTCCCCGGGGAATCATCTGGTTTCTGACCTTTTTCCTGACTACTTGTATTCTTGAGTCCATGTTCTACGTCAAACCATAAATTACTGATCTAAATTCCTGTCTTGTTTGCATGTCTCTGTGTTTCCTATTTCTGCCTTCTTCCACTGTCAAGAACCCATTCCTTGGAGCCACCTGTGAAATCCAAGTTAATTTCTCAGCCCACCCCTTCTGCTATGTCACTTTCACTTGGTCATGTCAGGTAAAATATTCAGAGGTCCCAGACATTAGGTTGTTGACACATGTGGTGGTTTGAATGTGTAGCCCTGTAGACTGGGATGCTTTATTAAAATTGAGTTTGCACCTTCAGGCCCTCACAGGAAGATAGGGGTCATGTCACTGGAGATGAATCTGAATTCCAGCCCAAAGGTGTGGAGAGAGCTGGGTGAGCTCTGGCAGGGGCAGACTTGCTACTTTTTGGTGTTTTCTGGCTTTTTCATAGTTTTTCTCAGTTTGGATGTAAGGAAGCAGCTTCCTCCACCATTGATAGAGATTCCCCTGGATCTGGAAGCTTGAAATAATCTGCTTCCTCCCACAAACTGTGTCTGTTTTGGATGTTCACCCCAATATCGTGGAGCTGACTACAATAACACCTTTGGCAGGAGCAGGATATTATTCTGCCTATAACACGCCAAGTCCAGGCAACATTTTTATCAACAAAGCTCTCCCTGATGATTTTGACCTATGCTGTTCCTTTTTCTCTAATCTAGTGTTTTCCATCTTAGCTGCATATTAGAGTCATCTGGAATGCTTTTTAAATATCTGAGTCTCACTCTTAAGAAACATGGATTAAACTGTTCCAAACTATGATTTGAGCAAAACATTTTTTTTCAAAAATTGCTAATAATGTTTCTGTCAGGTAGCAAAGATTGAGAGCTGCTGTTTTAACACATTTTTGTAATTTTAGCTGTCACTTTAGAGAGGCAGCATGCTTTAATGATTAAAAATGAAGACTCTTGGCCTCTCTCTGCCTGAAATTAAATGTCCCAGCTCCATATCTAACTAGTGTCTAGGTCTTATGTTGGGTAAGTGTGCTGATTTGAATCAGATTTCCCTAATAAACTCATGTGTTCTGAATGCTCGGTTCCCAGCTTGTAGAAATTGGGGAGGTGGAGCCTTGCTGGAGGAGGTAGGGCGCTGGGGACAGGCTTTGGGAGTTATAACCAACTCTTCCTTGATAGATCTCAGCTCATTGTCTTGCTGATATTTTCCACCTGCTGCTGCAGGAAGTGATATCCAGCCTCTGCTCATGCCATACTTTCTCCTATTATCAAGAAGCTTTCCAAGAGACTGTATGCCAAAATAAATCCTTTCCTCTCATCAACTGCTTTTGTGAGATGTTTTGTCCCAGCAGTGTGAACGTTACTACAACAGTGAATAAGTAATTGATAATTCTGTTTGTGAAATTGTTGAGAGTTGGTGAGGATAATATGACAATGTATGGAAAGAGTGTTTAGCACCACACAAGGCTCAGTGGATGCCTCCAGCCAATATCAGTTCTAAAAGTGCTTCATGGCCATCCACTCTATATTCAGAGAGCATCTAGAAAGTTGCCTATTTGCCCATGTTGATGAGCCCTTCTCTTTCTTTGGTTCTCAAAAAACACTTGTTATTTGATGGATAGAAAACCAGCAAAGTGTAGCCAAGCCACAAGATTGCAGCCTTTTCAACCAGAAATTAAATTTTATTTTTAGGTTAGTTTTGTCCTCTTTTCTTCCTAAGTATATTTAGCCTGAATTCATAATAGAATTAATTGATGCTTTTTAAAAAAATATCAGGTGTCAGGTCTACCTCCCCCAGATATAATGCCTCCACTGCCTCCCCAAATGAGTATCTTCTAAGTTCTCAGTAGTTACAATACATCAAAAGTTGGGGAGAGAGCAGGGTATGGTGGTGCACACATTTAATCCCGGCACTCAGGAGGCAGAGGCAGGAGGATCACCGTGAGTTGGAGGCCACCCTGAGACTACATAGTGAATTCCAGGCCAGCCTGGGCTAGAGGGAGACCCTACCTCAAAATCCCCTCCTCCCAAAAATGTGGGGAGAATCTCAGTTTTTGAGTAAATAATGGCTACAATGGTTCCCATTCTAAGTGTTTCCAATAAATCTAATGATGCATGCCTAAGAATGAGATGGCAAGTCTATTGATGGAGAGAAAGTGAAGCAAAGGAGAAGAAAGGAAAGGGGAGACCAGAGACAGAGAAGAAAAGGAATGAAGACCATAAAGCACAGCTAAGAACTATTTCTTGACCACTCACTGGCACTCATGACATACATTCACTGTGTGCTCCTCCATCTTAAGTCTTTAAAAAAAATAACAGTCCTGGAGTAGAGCTCATTAGAGAAGTGCCATTCTGTGCAATTCCTAGAGTATTTATTCAAAAGACACAATCATAGATCTGAAACTAGTAACGCCAAATGCTTCTTGCTATGAAACTAATCAGCAAGGTGACATTGTAATATATATTCAGTATTTCAGTATTTTTAAAACATCTCCTCTCCAGAGAGGAAATTCCTTTCTTTACTCTAAGTAGCACACAGGTCACAATGAACATTGCAAGAAAAATAAGTCAGAAGAGTCAATTACCCAAGAAAGTTTCCCAAATCTGCCATTTGGTGTTAGAAAGAGGCTGTAAGTAATCTCAAAGTCACTCTCAGGTCCTAAGACCAGCATCAACCATATTAAGTAGGTGGCTTCAGAACAAAGAACTCTTCTATCTACTGCAAAGGAATCTGGAAATCCATCATATTTGCAATTGTATTTCTTTGTAATTGATAAAATCTTTCCCACTTAATATTTTACCAGAGTTTTTGTGGCACTACACATTGATTCCAGGGTCTCATACATGCCAGGCATTGTTCTATTATTGAACTCCAAAATCAGCTCTGATTATTTTTTTCACAAAATTAAACATTTATAAAACTTATTTCACATTATTTCCCTGATATTTTAGATTTAAAAGTCAGGAAAATGAAGATGAATCTTTGGATTTTTATCTCCTTCCTAAATGTGATCATTTCCTTGAGAAATAATCCTGGCATAGATGAGTTCAAAATAAATTGTAAATATTTAAAGACAACAAAGTACCAAAAATCAACATCCATAAGAGTTCATATATGCAACTGTCTTAGGGAAATGGAAATTTAACAAAAGCAACAATTTAGAAGCCAAAGAAGATTATGTATGCCACTCCACACATGTGTTTCAGGATATATGTCAAATTCAATTTGCCAAATGTTAGCATGTTAAAAATCAGGCACTTTTTTTAGTAATAGCTATTCATCATTAAAGATCAAACTAGTAAAACAATATAAAAATCTCAACACACATTAACGATCTATTCCTTACAATTCCCTGACAACCCAGTTAATGATTACAAGATAGTCTAAGCTAATGTAAAGGAAAACTGAGGTCACCAGGCCAGAGCCCCGGAGATGTCAGATGGCAGACCATGATTCAGACTCAGGCCTCTATGACCCTAGAGTCTATGCTTTCCCATCGCTTTCTGCCATCTCCTCAAAGTCTATAATTAATAAAAATAATATGCTCTTCACAAATGAAAAGACCTCATTCACTAATAACGTGATGAGACAGGTGGCAGCTGATGGGCTTCCAAGTGTGCGGCAGATTCTCTTTCTGGAAACCACATTTGACACAAAGGGACCAGAGTCCAGACAGTTTCAATGACATGAGTCAAGGTCTGCTGGAGGGTTGTCTCTGATTCTGAAATAGCTCTGTGCTCTTCCATTCTGGCATCTCCCCTGCCTCCTGCCTTGGCCAAGGTCAGAGTGCCCACGGGGACTTGCAAATGGGAGAGGTGACAGAGCTGAGGAGACTTGAGGTGACCTCCTCCTCCTCTATTTCACTATTTCCACTGTCCTCACTCTTTTCAGAGCTTATCTTCAGCTCTGCAGGTCTTCAGGTTTCTTGTGCTTTGAGCTTTAAAAAGGACTTTTTAGCCATTTAAAACTTTGTAATGTTATCCACCACCACTATGGCTGCTGGAAAAAAAATGACCTCTCAGAGGGTAATACTTAGAACTAGGTTTGGAGTGTAATCTAGCTGCGATTAACAACCATGTTCAGTGTTTCTTCTTGTCTGTCTCCATTACCATTTCCCTTGTTTTAATCAAACTGCATCTTCCCTCAGTACTGAAGTCAGTTAACAACATACCTAAGGCATATCACACCCAAGCCACTTTGCTTGAAAACCTCAGCATTTCTGTGGTTGTGATTTCTGAGTATGTTATCATTTTCCCTAAATCGTCTTTAGCTCAACATCTTGTCATCCTTAAAATCTTACCCTTTAGGTTCTGTCAAAAGGAAGCAAGAAAAAAGTATCAAAGAGGATTATTAACATTACAATCCACAGAACTAAGTCTTAATTTAATTCCGTTTTCCCTTACTTAGCTGACAGTGACTACAGATGAATTTCTTGAATCTTCCAAACACCTTTTCTTACATACAAAGTGGGGACCTCAGGAATACTTTCCCTATTTATCTAACAGACCTATAGTAAGGATCAGAGCTACTACTTTTTACCATGCAGAGGTTTGAACGTAAAATACAACCCATAGATTCATGTGTTTGAACACTTGGTCATCAGCTGGTGGTGATGTTCTAGAAGGTTGTGGGACTTTAGAAGATAGAAATTTGCTAGAGGAAGTGTGTCACTGGGGAGTGAATATTGAGGTTATAATTATTTTTTACATTTATTTGCAAGTAGAGAGAGATAGAGAAGAAAGATACAGAAGGAGAGTATGAGAGAGAATGGGTGTGCTAGGGCCTCCAACTGCTGCAAATAAACTCTGGATGCATGTGCCACTGAGTTTAAGTGGGCGCTGGGTAATAAGTCCTAGGTTGTTAGGCTTTGCAGGCAAGTGCCTTAACCACTGAGAGATCTCTTCAGCCCTGGGTATTGAGGTTTTATAGCTCATCACCATGTGCAGCTCTCTCTCTCTCTCTCTCTCTCTCTCTCTATTTCGTTCACACCAATGTGGTGATATGATATCAGCTTTCTGCTCAGGCCTACCATGACTCCTCTGCCATGAAGGATTCTAACCTCTAGAATTGTAATCCTAATTAAACCCTGTTTTATAAGCTGCTTCTAGTCATTTTATCTTAACAGTGAGGAAATAACTGATGCATCTCACAAAATGCAAAACAAATATATGTTCATTTACTGAGTATGCCTATGACAGATACTGTTTTAGATATTGAACATTGTGGTTAATAACATATCCTTATCCTTTCTCACAAGCTCTGTCTTAATTGGGGAAGATCTTGGCATGGCGCAAAGCTAGTAGAGTAGTGTGCATGTCAGGGAACCCTGGAGGATGGAGACTGGTTAGGATCCAGGTATTTGGAATAGCAGCTGGGTTCCAGAGAAACAGCCACAGAGCATGTTCAGGGCCACAAAAGCTAAGTAGGCATCATTACAGAAGACAGCAGAACCCAGTACACATAAAAAGGCCTCTTAATGTAATATAAATTTTGTCTCCTCCATGCCAGAGGGCAACAAATAATGTTAGAGGGGAAATAAAACAGTATATATATATATATATATAATCTAGAAATTATATTTGGGAGGTAGTGAGGCAAGAAACAGATGAGATATGTTGGTTAATATTGTAACAGATGGTCTTTAACGGGAGGCCATGTTTGGACTGATAAAGAACTCCACTGATTTCTTTTTTTAAAAATATTTATTTATTTATTTGTAAGGAGAGAGAGAGAGAGAGAGAGAGAGAGAGAGAGAGAGAGAGAGAGAGAGAGAGAATTGGCACCCTAGGGCCTCCAGACACTGCAAATGTACTAGATGCATGTGTACCTTGTACATCTGGCTGTATGTGGGTACTGGGGAATTGAACTCATGTCCTTCTGCTTTACAGGCAAGTGCCTTAACCTCTGAGGCATCTCTTTAGCCCTCAACTTATTTCTGTAAAAAGGAAAAGCAAAAAGAAAAGAGAAGGTAGTGGAGAATCTTCTCTCACCAACTCTGAGAAGGTGCTAATGTCCTAGAACAAAATGAGCTCCTGGATGGCAGTCCTTGCAGCTGAGCCTGTCTCACAGGATTCTGCATAAGCTCAAGCACACTCAACTGTGAGAATGGACTCTCCTGGCACAGAATGCCCTGTGAGGAGGAGGTAAGAGCCCTCAAAGGTACCCTGGAAACACTTTTGGAACTATTGTGTCTGGGGTGATTTGAATGAAATGCTCCCAATAGACTCATGTATTTGAATACTTAGGTGTTGCTATTATAAGAAGGTTCTGGGTGCTTTGTGAGGTGGAGCCTTGCTAGAGCACATGAGTCACTGGAGGCTGGGTGTGAGCCCTGAAAGGTGACAGCCCAACCCCACTTGCTCTCTTCCTCCTCCATACTGATATAGAGATTTGATGCTAGCTGTCTGCTCCTGCTATGATTTCCCTGCCATGATGAAACTTCCCCTTAAAACTAGACTAACAGAAATTCTTCCTTCCCTAAACAGCTTTCGGTTGGGTATTTTGTGCCTGCAATGAGAACTACATGGACACAGTATCTGACAGTGTCCATGGAAGTTGCAGTCTTCCTCATTTCAATCCTCTGTTATTATCCCTACGCCACCTGCCGTGTCATTTCATACCTTATTCCTTGGTCTCCACTGTGCTGGAGTGAAATTACACTGAAATTTGTTTGTGTTGCTAGAGAAAAAGTGTATGGTATTGAGCATTTTGCGAGCATTTTCTATGTGCCAGGAACATAGATGAATTATCCTAAGATTTCAGCAACCTTGCAATAAAAACCTAAGTTATTCCCATTTTACAGGTAACATATATAAGGTGGAGTGGCCAATACTATGCTCAAATTACACAGCTAGAATTTAACATTCTGCCTCCAGAGTCATAGTTTTTTCTGTTACCCCAGACTGCCTCCCAGTTGAGGCTCATAAAAGGATAGCCTCTTCAGTCCAGGGAATGGCTACTCCAGGTAGGAAATAGATGTGAGGTAGCCTAAAACAGATGGGTGGAGTATTATGTGGATAGAGCAGCCATTGTGGGTCCACTTCTGAGTGATGAATCTTGAGTAACTCCCAGCATGGAGGATGATCAGAAGTTTCTCTGAGATCCATTGGAGGAGCTAGGGAGCCTCAAAGTGAGGACGCAGTACCTGTTCAATGTGTTGTGCAGTATATAAAGTCAGTGGACTTCAGCCCAAGTAATGTGGCTGTTTATACCTGTGAGCTGGTAAGGCTGGTAAGTACCATCCAAATTGTTTCCATATGGCAATCAATACATGAAAGAGAATAGAAAAAAAGAGGAAAATATCAAGAAATTACAAAAACCCCCTTAGTCAAATTTCAAACTTGAAAATTCCTGAGACTATTCTGCATAGGCCCAAACAAGTTATACATCGAGAGCATGCTGTTTTTAGAGACCTCTGACTTTATCTACTGTTCTGTTATCTACTTGTGCTGTTGCTAATGGATTTTCTGGTGGAATTCAATAGTTGGCAGCTCAAGGAAGAAATGGACAGCCATTGCAGAAATTCCCTTAAAGGTAAGTGACATGAATGTCTATCCAAGGGGCATTAAACCCATGAATTTGCCTTTGAAACTAGCCTCAAAGGAGCTACATAAAGTCAGCCAAGAAGTCTCTCATGGTGAAACTTCTCCTCTTCTATAATCCCTGTAGACAGTTCCACGGCTCATAAACAATCCTAGGATTAACATCTTCCCAAGTGAGGCAGTAAAGATTAAAAGCCCCTGGCACTTGAAATTGGAAATCCAGATCAATAGCAGATAGCAATAACAATTGGAATCTTCTTAGAAATGCCAGACCTCAGGCCCCACCTCATATCCGGTCAATTAGAATCTCCACTTTTGATCATGTTAAAACTAAAAAGCATAGTTTAGGATTGTTTGAGTTATCTTAGTATCAGCCACAACTCATGTTGAATTTCAATTCCCCTTATGAGATACTAAGAGGTTGGACCAGATGAAACTGCTAAGAAATGATCAGGGCTTTAGTCTCAAAAATGGATTAACTCTTTCATTAAGATAATAAGCTAATTAGTTCAGTGAAAATGAGATCTACAAGAAAAACTAATCTGGCTAAGTTTCTCATGCACTCCTGCCTCTTGCCATGTGAACTGTGTGCCACCCTAGGGATGCTGCCAGCAAGAAAGCCTTCTACAGATATAGCCCCTTGGCATGTAGCCCCTCTTTTCTTCACAAGTTACCTATTCTGTGGTCTTTCATTATTAGCAACAGAAAAGGGACTAAAATATAATTAGATTAACCTAAGTATGGGTTTGTACCATTCAATCAAGTATTGACCTCTCAGCATGGTTTCTTACTCTAATCACTAATCACTGTTGGTGAAAATTAACTAGCAAAATGAGAAGAAATAGTCAAAATATGATCCCTGCTGAGATGATTTTAATTCTATCAGAGAAAGAAAACATACAGACAATATTACAGAAATATTACAGAAATGTAAGCCAAAATGAATTATTAGTACTATGCATAAAAAAACCTTACTCATGGCCACATCTCTCTGTCTTTGTCTCTTTCTCTCAATGTGCTGAAATCATATTTACCCCTGAATATACAAGGCATCCCCACATATCCTGTCTTATACTTGCAAAACAACTCAGACACCTCCTACCCCATCTACCCACACTCCTCCACCCCCAAGGAACTATTTTGTTCTTTACAATAACCTCAGCATCTTATTCCTCAGGAAGATTTTTTTTTTTGCTTTAAATTTAAGAAAATTGTTACCTCCCTTGAGTGTCCCTGCTGTAAATTCTATTTGGGCATGCCATATAGGTACAAATATACTCAGTACATGTCTATTTACATAAAATTTTAAAAAATGGTAAATGAAATGGGTATTAAATAAATGGCAGGATTGACCAACATTATGATCTTCACCTGAACACACCAGAGAGAGCCCTGCCCCAGTGCCTAAGGGCCCTACAACTTCTCACTCAGACTGGCTGGCTGAGCCCCAGAGCAGCTAGAGGTTTAGACCCCTGCCTGGAATGTCCTTCCTTGTTCTCTTCACTTGGAACATACATACACATGAATCCTTTATTCCTCATCTCGAAGGCAGTGCCCTTTAAGAAGTTTCCTCCTCTTTCCCAGAATGAGATTCTCTTCCCTTGAGTGAGTTATTTCTTCCCATCTCTGTGTTCTGACATGCTTTGTAACTATCTAGATCTTCTCTGATAGTATATTTTGCTAACAAGCTATTTTGCTTCTTGTGAAGGAATTATCCATTCTAGATTCTTGAGCCCACATTGTTCATTGCTTTTCTAGATAAATCTGGGCACCTCCTTGATATTGATTGCCTGGGTTTTTTTTCCTAGATGAATATATATTATTTTGACCAACATCCTAGTATCATACAAAGATAGCAATCAACATAATTACTATGTGCTCAGTGGTATGTGGCCACCTGTTTCTAACAGAGGCAGATAAGTTAATGAGAGAAAACCCTTCAGGCAGAGCCAGTCTTTCCTTGCCATACATTCCCAAGACACCACATCCATGCTTCCCCAACCCTTAGATTTCCCAGGAGAACATGTGAGTTACAACTAGACTAGGATCCACATAAATTCCTCAAAGGCAGGGCTATTCTCTACTTACTGCTCTCAGACCATTATGATCTAGGTTTCCCCCACAAATGAATGTGTTCTGAATGCTTAATCCCAAACTGATGGCAGTTTGTTGGAGCTGTGTTGTTGGGGGCGGGTTTAGGGGGATTATAAACCAGCTTCCCCTTGCCAGTGTTTGGCACCCTCTTCTGTCACTATTTGTCATCTGCTGTGATGGAGGTGATGTCCACCCCTCTGCTCATGCCATCATTTTCCTTGCCGCGATTGAGCTTCCCCTGGAGTCTGAGTCCGTAAACCAAAATAAACCCATTCCTCTCATCAGCTGCTTTTGGTTGGGTTCTTTGTTGCAGCAACGAGAGAAAGCTGGCTACAGCACAGACCTTTGCACAAGGCACATCTAATGCTTGGCCCACCCCATTTAGATTCACTCTCTGAGTGAGTGAGTGAACAAATGAGAGGATTTGAATAGATGGAAAGAAGTGAAAAATCCTTCTGATGGGAGACATTTAGAAACAAAGCGTTCACATATCTAAGGAAGAAAAGAGTTTGTTTATGTGCACAGGACAAGAAAAGGATGAGAATAGCTGTTCATTTTTGGAAACTGGTGGGTGGCTTCGATGGTATGCCTATGGGATTTCCAACAGTAGACCTCTGTGCTTTGTGGAAGAAAGCTTTTGTGATGAGTGGTCAAGATAGTGCATTGTTATTTTTAACTTTGCCATTAAATTGCTATGCTCCTGTTAACAATGAAAGTGAGATCACGAAAGAGAAATTTACTCAGTATCTGTCATGCCTGATTCTTTGTACATGCAGTATCCCCGAGTCCTAAATATAGATTCAGGTGTCATTACTATCCCCTTGAAGAGTTGGATTGTAAATAAGACTTGTACAATGTGTGTTTTATCCAACCTGCATTGATGTTTTCACTTGCTTGAGCAATAGGGGCCTCAGTTTCTAAATGTGAACATGAATGGATTGTGTTAGGTTATTTCTTAGGAACTTTTAGTTCTAAAATCAATGGGTTTATCTTTGCAGTGGGGTTTCTCGACCTAACAGCAGCTTCCTTTGAAATCTGTCTAGTCCTTAGTGCAGTACTAGGCACTGTTCAATAATTGCTTCCTGAATATAAATATTGGGTTTAATCATCTAGACAGCCCTGGGAGATAAAAAAAGTATAGCATTTTGCTGTAGTTGAAAAAGATTTGCTCATAGTTCTTGAGCTGATCTTGCATATTTTGGTTTCTTCACTTTTAAATCCTGTGATTTGCTCTTCTCTGATAAAAATTCCACTCTGCAAAGATCAGCTCAATTGTCCTCCCTGGCAACCAAATGCTATGGAAAAGGGAATGGGATTAATCAAATCAACTGAAGTATGGAGTCATTCCAGCTCAACTCTGACTGGTAGCTGTTGTGGAAAGAGTAGAATAAATGTGGGAGGCAGCATCAATGTCTACTGGATTTCTGGATGAGGATTTAAGGACAGAAATGTACAAAATTGCTCTTCTCTAAAATTGTTGACCTTCAATAGACCCCAGCAGTGCCTAAGAGATAAAATGACTGTGTCTACCTTTAAACTCTATATCACCCCTAGATTCTCCACAGATTTTTCTATAACCAACTTATGCCTTGCAATTATACGCCAGTAAATCCGAATGTTCCTCGTCTCTTCTACATGGAATATCTCCCTCTGCCTTGGATAGTGGTGGAAGATTACTGAACTGAACTGACCCAGTTCATTACACGTTGGCCTGAGGAGACCCTGAAAAGAACCATGACTGTCTATCACTGTCTTGGCATGGGCCTTATGCCCAACATTCTGCTTTTTAATGACTCTATCTTCTTATTTTTTTTTAGCAAAATGAAGTAGATTAGTATCATGAAACTCCCACAACAAAATCAAGATGCTTACACACACACACACACACACACACACACACACACTTATTATGATCCCTAATGTTCAACATAGTTGGTTAAGGAACCTTATGTATTGCTATAGGCTGATATAATCATTGTGAGCTACAAATTAGACAGTGACTTTTTGTGCTCTGAAAGTCATAATTTAACATTTTTATCCCAAACACCTGGCACAAGCACAAAATGAGTCATTCAATAAACATTTTGTTGACTGAAACCAGCAGTCAATGGTTCACTCTCAATTTATTCTTTCTTCCTTAAAATGACTCTGAAAATATGTCATCAATATAATAAACACATTAATTTAACACAGGAAAATCTGAGTCAGAAAATGAAATAAACCTGTGTCCCCTGTCCTTTGCTAACAGTTCTTAATTAGATACCTGCAACTTGTTTTCCCTACCAGCTGTGGGTTTTTGGTGGTGACTGAGTTTTATTCATCTCTGTATCACCAGCATTTATTATAGTACCTAACACAGAATGCATTGTTTATCAAATGAGCAAATGTGGTTTTTGAAATGACTGCAGTGCCTACGTTAATTTATTTCCCACTCTTCATACTGAACCTTTGTCTGAGTCAGGTCTGGCTGCTATTACAATAGACTACAGATTGGGTGGCTTATTATAAGCAATGAGAATTTAACTTTTCATAGTTGAAGAGGCTGAACATCCAAGATTAGGGTGCCAACAAAATTGGGTTCTGGTGAATTCCAGGTTGCAAACTACTACCTTTCAGTTATATCTCCACATGGCAGAGAGTATGAGGCCTCTCTCTGGGGTCTCCTTAATGAGAATACTAATTGCAGAAAGGTCCCTCCCTCATGCCCTAATTACCTTCCAAAGCACATGCCTCCTGATACCTTCATATCAGGGTTAGATCTTCAGCACATGAACTTTAAGGAAACACAAGCATTCAATCTGTAATACCTCATCTCTAAACCATTATTATTTAATTCCACATTGTATTTCAATGGGCAGATTTCAGGAGGAGCAAAAGTCATACTCATGAAAAGAAAAAAATTTCTGATATAATCTTTACAAGCTTAATCATGAAATTGTAAATTCTTGAAAGGACTTGACCATATGACCAAAACCCTGCTTGGCTGTAAAGTGGTTATGGTATCTTTATATAGAAGATGTGTGTGATATGCTAAACAGTAAAGCCTTAGAAAAAAATAATATGGATGATATTTACACAGGATAAGATAAAATTGAATGAGTCATCACAAAGAAAGGCTTTGTCTCAGGTGTTGGTACATAACATCAACATGACCTTCTTAAACATGGCATAAGTACCAGAAGGGTAGAAAAACTGTGTAAAAATTAACTATAAAAATAGGGATAATAAAACCTACAACAACCCATAGAATAAACAAGGACAAAATGAAACACTTAAATTTGTTCCATATTCACTTTCTCACATTGATATTGAGAATGTAAATAGGGGGCACTTTCAGGCAGGACAATCTGCATTTTAATAGCTATCAAAATTACAACTTAGGTATTTTTGATCTTTTAAAAAATGTATTTGCACACACATATGTGTGTATGCACGTGTGTGTGCTCATCAGGATGTTTTGCTACTGCAAAGGAATGCCAGATGCTTGCACCACTTTTTGCAATCTACTTTTTGTGGGTGGCTTGGGAATTAACTTTTGCTCCACAGGCTTTGTAAGCAAACACCTTTAAATAACATTGAGCCATCCTCCCAGACCCAGTATTTTTGAACCAAACATCCCACATCTTTATATCCACAAATATGTCCACTATCACCCTGTTTGTAAGCGTAAACGATTGAAGCCAATGGTTTCTACTTCACTGAGACTTCACCTCTCCTTATACTGCTTTGGGCATCATAGCAATGCTAGTTTTAACTTGGCCTTGGCATTTCTGGGACTTCTGTATCCCTGTCTGTATTTTCTTGTTTCACTTTTTTTCTCCTTGGTTGTCATATCTTTTCATTTGTTTCTCATTTTGTTTCATTGGGGGTTTGTGGCTACATATTGATATTTGTAAGATTGTTTCTAGAAATGATGTGAGGTTGTTTTGTCAACTGCACCAAAGATTTATTCTGGCTTCCATCAGCTGCTACTAGAAAACACGGATCATCCCAGTCCATTTGGGAAATTAAGGAGAAACACACCTGGGAAGTCCTCATTCCTAAAATTCCTCCATTTGGAGTCACAACCCAACATTAGGTGGGCCATCACCAGGCTCTCCTTCTTTGGTGGGACCATGACCCATCTTAGTGGTCACAAAGTCCCGCTGAGTATACTGCTTATCAGGAAAAGTCAATTTCAAACGCTAGACTCAGAGTTCTTCATCTCCATTCCCTGCAGCACATATACAGGTAATTTTTGACTCTGTGTTTTATCTTCGTGATATCTTTAAGCATGTGTCTGTTTTAAACATATCAGTTATATATCCTAGTGACATTGAGCATGATATTAAGAATATGCACAAAGCTTTCACTGGTCAAAACCAGTCTCCTTTTGTCCACTTTCTTCATTTCAACCTCTAGTAAACAGTAAACATTATTCTATTTTTAGGTCAGCTTTTTTTTTTAATTCCACATACGAGAGAACATTTGACTTGCCCTGTGTTCCTGGCTTACCTCTTTGAATATGGCAGTTCTAGTCATTATAGTGAAAATGATGGAAGTTCTGCACTAAACAAGGGCAGACAGGTATCTGTTTGGTATGCTGACTTCATCACTCTGAATGAGAACCCAGAAGTATAACAGCTGTATCGTGTGGTAGTTAATTCTCGGCTTTTTGAACACTATCCATAAAGGTTATACTAATTCACACTCCAGCCAATAGTGTATGAGAATTCCTTCTTTTTTCTTCACATTCTTGCCAAGGTGTGACTTTTTTCTAACGTCTATCTCATCTTAGTTGAGATGATATCTCACATTAGTTTTTATTTCATTCCTCTGACGACTAATGATATTGATTAACAGAGAGCATAGGGAACTCAAAGAACCTGGCAACAAAAAATAAGTAATACAAGTAAGATATAGGCAAATAATCCGACACATCACACTTCTAAAAAAATAAGTAACGGATATCAAATGAACAGTATATTTTTAAAAGAAACAGGAATCATTTATCTAGGAATTTTGGTTGTCCTAGGGAAATTTTTCCCATTATCTTATACACTATTACCAGAAACAGAAATCTAAAAAAAATACTTTGTGCCTAGAAATAAAAAAGTTCTAGTACATTTATAGTATATTAATAGTTAAATGATAATAATATCAAATAATTATAGTATGATTATAGTATAGAAAATAATAGAACAAAATAAAAATATTTAGGATATATTATTTAATAAAAAGCAAGGATAGTAAGAATCATATGTTATCATTTAAACATTAAAAATCTCTGAGGATTCAAAATAATTTAGATGGTTTTGTTTTGGAGTGGGAAAACATATAGCCAAGGTATAGAAGTAAAAGAAAATTCTTTTTATCAGTTTATGTATTTGGGTTTTTCAGAAAGTGACATAGTACCTATTGAATATGGAAACTGATTAAACAGTAGGAAAAATTACATACATGAATATACTAAACACTGTAATATTTATAATAGCAGTTTACACTGGCCTTAACTATAAAGGAATGGTTAATTATAGGAGGTCCAAGTGATGGAATATTTTGTGATGATAATAAAAATAATTGTAGGGGCTGGAGAGATGGCTCAGGTGTTAAGGCACTTGACTGCAAACCCAAAGGACCCAAGTTCAAGTCCCCAGTACCTACATAAAGCCAGATGCACAAAGTGGTGCTTGCATCTGGAGTTCATTTGCAGTGGATGGAGGCCCTGGCATGCTTATTCTCTCTCTCTCTCTCTCTCTCTCTCTCTCTCTCTCTCTCTCTCTCTCTCTCTCTCTCTCTCTCTTTCTCTCTCAAGTAAAGATTGAAAAAATAATTGTAACAGTTATGTAGAAACATAGACACATTATTTCCTATTTACTGCATCACAAATCACAATCTTCCTACATACTTAACACTTTTTTAAAATTTTCTTAGAAGTCTGTGTACGAGAAGTCTTTGCTAGATTCTCTGCCCATGGTCTCACAGGCTGAAATCAAATAGTCAGCTGCGCTGAGTCCTCATCTTAGAAGTCTTCTGATGTCAAAAGAAAGTGCACATGATTAAAGACAGAAAATAACAATGGCCCTTAAACACATGCAGAAATATTCCATCTTTCTAGTAGAGAAATTATACTGAGACCTCATTTTCATCTGTCAAACAGAAAAAAATTAAATTTGGAAACAGCAAATTGTCTTGGGTGTAAGAAAGACAGCCTTTCTCTGACATTATTCAAACAACATTAAAATGTTTCATATAGAAAAATGTATAGACTATGGTAAAAGCCAGGTGAAAAATGCTTCTATGCTAAAACATTGGAAGGAATTATGAGAAAATGATAAGAATATTTTAAATGAATGTGTGGTTACATTTCACACAATATTAAGACTTTAAATAAGATTACTATCTTCTCATTGCATTAAACTGTTTAAGTAGAATAAAGAACAACTTTTTCTACATTTTTCCTTTTACCATTAAACAGAGAATTGTATGATCTATTTCAGGGCCCTCCTATCATTATTAATTGCTGATATTTTTGAGATCAAAATATATAGTTAGTTCCCTTTGATGGTTTAGATTGATTGTCAGTTTGAGCATATCTAGAATGACCTGCTAAGGATTACATAGATAAGGTTAGACTCTGTACATGTCTGTGAAGGAGAAACTTGATCAGGTTAAACTATGGTGGGAAGACCCACATTAACTGAGTGGCACCATTTCCTGAGCTGGGCTGCTGGACTATATAAAAAGGAGCGAGCTGGCTCAAAGCAAGATTCACCTGTCTGCTTCCTCCCTGTTGTCTGAATGTAAACAGGTGCCTCAAGTTCCTGGTGCCAAGCCTTCCCTGCTATGGTGGATGGCAACCTAGAACTGTAGGCTGATACAAACCTTTCCTCTTCGAAACTGCTTTTTGTCTGGTATTTTGGCCCAGCAGTCAGATGGTGTTCATGCTGCTGAGATGAATGGGATTTATTTCAAGATTAACGATCCAGAGGAAGCTCTATAATGGCAGAAGAAGCTGGCCCCCTTTGACAGATCCACACACAGAGATAAACCACCCAGGCAGCACCACAAGCAAGCACAAAAGGACAGGAAACTGACAGCAAGCAGAAGGGTCACAGGAAGAGATCAAAACCTCTCTTCATACCTTTAGGATGTACATCAGATCCACCCTTGAACACTTCTTAGAGCTGGCCCCCAGTGACATCTCCTCCTGTCGTAGGGCTGGAAATCGAAGTTACAAGCTTTAGTAAAACATCTGAGTTTATGAAGGGACATATATTCAACTACCTCAGAGGGTAACTAAGTCCCCCAAACCCTGGTTCTTGATGTTGCCCAGAGTCTTCTGGGAAAACTCCAGGCACACAAGAATGAGACAACTGTGAAGTAATTGTTAGTGTTTTCGATATTTTCCAGATAAATGTAAAGGGATATTAACAACACAACAATCCTGTAGGGTACATGATATTTTACATTGTCACTGGACATTAATGCAACCACTATTCTAATCAATCTCCTCTCCCCTTTGCCTCTTTTACAAAATGTAGTATCAGTGGTACCCAAAATATGGATGATAATATTGATACCTTGCCTGCAGTGTGCTTGACAATGCTCATACATGCTTAGTACAACTTACAACTTTCCAGTGCCTTTGGCTGGTTATCTAGTTTTTCCCCAAAAGAGGAAACTCCATTTCTTCATATGTAAAAAGACTGAAAGTTCTAGAGAGAAAGGTATCATCACTTCCTCCAACAGCTCTCATAAGAATATATATGCATATATATTCTTAGCTATTATAGATATTAATATTGTAGTGAAAATAAGAGTGTGACTATCTGGTCAAGATCCTGATGTTAATTCTACTGTGTTAACATCTGGAAGTGGGACTGTTGAATCATAGGGTAATTCTACTTTTAATTTTTGAGGACCATCCACACTATTTTTGAAGAGATTGTATCAATTTAAATTCACATCAATAGTGGACAGGGTGCAAATTTCTCCATATCTCTCCCAGTGTTTTTTTTATTAAAACCTACTAATAGCTGTGAGGTGCTATGTCATTGTGGTTTTGACTTACATTTTTCTGCTGATTAGTACTTCTGAGTGCTGTCTGGATTTGCAACCTAAATGTCTTCCAAAGCCCATGTGTTGATGGGTGCTGGCTACCAACCATTACCAAGATCTTCTCCATGACCCACCCATGGGCTGTCCATAGACAACCAGCTACACTAATGATTAATCTGGGATAAAAATGTCTAAAGACCCCATGAACAGTCTTTATGGTCCCTTCATCTTCTAATTATTTGAGTTACTATTTATTGTTGCTCTCATAACAGAAGAATTAAGAGATGGTAAAGAAAAAAAGTTGGTAGTTTAGTTAGGGTAGGGTAAGATGAGATTTCAAACAAAGGTTTGGGCATTGTCTAATTTTATAAATTATCTATTGCTGCATTATAAATTACCCGCAACTGGGAAGCTTAAAAGCACATGTATAGATTTTGTGGGTCAGGAATTCAGGCACAGTTTAGCTGGGTTTTCTGCTTCTGGGTCTTTCAGATTAATAATAATCTGGAGTCTCCTCTGAAGGCTTGGCTAGGAGAGGCTCTGCTTTCAGCCTCCTAAGCTCCTAGTGAAATTCCGTGTGTCAAAGGTGGTTGATATAAGGGCTGACTGGAAGTATGTCTCTAGTCCTTGTCACATGAAATGACTGGAAGTGTGCCTCTGTTGTTTGCCACATGAAATTTTTATTACATGGAAACACACTTCTTCAGTGTTCAAAGTGAAAAAGCAGTAGAATCTAGCAAGATGAAAGTCCTACATGTATGTGACCTAGTCACTAAAGTTGTATTCTGTTCTCTCTCCTAATTATGGTAGCTGGAAGCATGTTAATAGGCAACATTATACCCAGTGGGATGGAGTCATATGAAAATCTAAAAGTAGAGGTCAGGTACCCACTCCACTGGTCAATCTCAAATTATTCTTACAAGGTAGAAAGATTATGGCTAAACTGAAAACCTCCTGATTTGGTTTCTTTGATGTTCTTTTTGAATCTTAACAGGAAATCCTTTGTGAAATTAACTGTTATTCAAGCAAATCTATTCCAAAAATGTAAGATGGCTTTAAATTTTCATAGGTAATGATAAGACAATAAAGAAATCCATGTTATCCATGACTAGTTGAAATCATAGCTGCATAAAATTGAGATTACATAAGTGAGGTAGACCAATCTAAATCACAGATCTCGTCACACTTAATTCAACAACATGCATTGAGTATACTGTTTTAAATACAGTAGAGGTTTAATATCTGCTTGAAAATAAATCAAATTGAATTAGATTTAAATGCGTAGATTTCAATTTTCCTTGCAAGAACTGTTCATGCTTTAACTTTTTTACCAAGAGCTATTCTGATATTGCTTACAAGTGTAATAAAGAATTTATTTCTTAAAGTAGAAGTGAAATTGGCTATAAAAAATCAGAATCTATGCTGTTATTACTCACTCCTGTGGTTACCAATGCAAAGAGCTGCCTTCTCCCTAATCTGGGGGATGTACAAATGGAAAATGAAGCCATATTCAGGAGCAGCAAAGGAATTAGGGAGCTTGGAATGAAACTGTGCTTCCCAGATTGCCTACCATGCACCACTGAGGTCATTGGAAGTAATGTCTGGAAATCCTCTACTGAAACAATCACAGGTGAGGTTGAGAATTTATGCCTTTTGACGAGGACCACAACCCACATCTGCCACACTGAATTGTAATGGGATATTATTCAAGAGAGGAGATTCTTTGCTAGTATTAAATCAGAAAAAAAAAATAGAAGCGATTGAACACTGCATTATTCATCATTCCAGCACAAGTGGAAATAGAATGGGCATGGGGTAGAAAACTAAATTTTCAGCAAAAATAACGTCTCTCTATGACTAGGTTCTCAAAATCTTGGGCCCAATGTAACACAAGTGTATGTGACAGATTAGGAAAAATAATATTTTTAAATCACTTGGTTTCCAAAGTACAGCTAAGGCAACTGGGTTTTCTTTGTATCATCTATGATCCCAAAGCATTATTTTGGGGGGGAGGGATTTCCAGGTAGGGTCTCACTCTAGCCCTGGATGACTTGGAATCACTATGTACTCCCAGGGTGGCCTTGAACTTACTGCAGTCCTCATACCTCTGATACCCAAGTGCTGGGATTCAGGTGTGTGCCACCACAACCGGCTTTCGAAGCATTCTTTTTTTTACTTATTAGTTGTGTTATTGGGGATAAACATATAGCAAGTCTTGAACCCAGACCACTGGACTTGCAGACAAACACCTTAACCACTGAGCCATTGCTCCAATCTGAATTCTTATTTTTAATGAACATAAAACAATATTTAATGAATTTTTAATGAACATAATATGATATTTATTGCTAAATTATACAATTAGAAAGATGAATGAATGATTAAACAACAGGGTAACAAGTGAAGCTACTTACCTAGTTTTTTTGGAGAACACTCAAAAAAAAAAACATGACAGTGATGGTCACATAATGTCCTTGGACTGTCACGCGTTATCATTTTAGCCAAGCAGACCCTTAGACAGGATTCAGAGTCTTACCCATCCCTTTTCCGCCATGCTCAAGATGTTCGCATGTTGACTTCTAGTCACTGATAATACACTAAGGCCCTCCGACTCACACTGATCCATCACTTTTCCCCCTTATTGTCCCTCCATTCTGCAATTCCTATAGGCCATTTTCCTGTAATGTGTGAAAAGATGCGGACTACGGGCTTCCGTTCTGCACACTTCAGTGTCCAGACATGCAAGTGGTGGTGAGGAGCACATGCTCCTGATGAGACTACTGAGACAGGCTCCCATTCCTTACATCATGCCATCTTCTGCAGTCCATGATTTACTTGTGAGGTCATTGTATACCAACACCCCGGTTCATCCACGGAGCTGGGTGGACAGAGTCCTTAGGATAGCAGTAGACCGATGGGCATAGCCACCCTGGAGAACGTGGGAGTGGACAGTTCTCATTTATTGTATAGATAATAGTTGTTTATATAGAGGAAAAGGCAGATGCAGGGACATAGGCAGCAAGGGGATTGGTACAGGCAGGGTAGTCTGTGGACGTCTCATGAGTGAATTCGTAGGGGCCTGTAGCCTGTGGATGCCTAGTTTGCATAGATAAGATGGGGGGGTTCTACATGACTCTAGACTTGTATAGAATGGTGATGGCTGTAGAGGAACTGTAACCTTATTGTTTAGGTTGTTATTACAACTGGACTGAGTTTAGACCTTGAATTGCCTGCTTATCTCCAGGCTTGCTGTGGCCTGCCTGGAGGACTAGAATTTTAGGATTCAGAAGGAGACTTCAGGAAACACCTGCAGGTCTCATAAGCTCAGATCAGATAAGCTTCAGATTCAGAGATTATCAGGGTTTCAATCTGGTCTCTACTTCATTTAACCCTATATCCTCCGTGCCTCTTAGCAGGGTCCCATAGTCTTCACAAAGCTACTTGATTTTCTGTGTCCTGGCCTGTGGCATGTAAAATGCAGATCATATAAGTACATAGCTCCAAGTCCTTATGGGGATAATGCTGGATAATGCAGTTAATGAAGATAGCACACTTTCTGACACACCAGTCTTACCATAGTAGAATGAGAGAGAATAATCTTTCATTGGCTGTCCAGCTTATAAGTACTTAAGACTAGCACAAGAAGAAATGGAAAATGCTCTTTTTATTGCTAAGGTTACATTAATTACGATGTGTGGCTTAGAGGACAAAGATATCTATGGTTTAGATTCACTTAAGATCTTAGGCAAATCCTGGCAGTGAGAATATTGAATCATATAATCGGTGTGGGTGTGGATATGGGTCGGGGGATAGTGATTAGTCTTCTATAATTGTGAAGGAAGAAAAAATGCTGAAGAAAGATCAGTGTGCTGCTAATCTTCCCTAAACAACTAGGCCAACACTAGATAACCAGTCTAGGAGGGCATTACCAAAAGAAATAAAAGCATCTCCAAATGCCTACTTTTTACATTTCAAACAAAATATGGAGATAAAAATGGGAATGGGGAAATTTAGGCTCATTCTGATTTCATTTAATTGGAGCAACAAAAGAATAATTAGTTCCCTAGAAGTCACAAAGTTGGATCTGAGCAATGTCAGTGAAATGGACATAAGAAGATATCTAATTAGGCTAATAAGGATTTCCTTTAATGGATAATTTGGCTCAGCAAGAATTCCTTTGTAAAGTTCTTGCTACTCTCCCTTATAAATTAGTTAAATCCTCACTTGAAACTTTCCAATTTCCGGCAGATAAACAGCTTTGAAAAGCACATCTTCTCAAATTTAAACTATTTACTTGCTCCTATTGGAAACATGTAATTAAAAGGTCAGAAGTTACACAAACAAATGGATATTTTCCCAATCTCGAAGGAGAAGGAATATGAGGGGAAGTAAGCATAAGGCATCATCATTGCCATACCATTAAAAACAAAGGGAAGAAATCAAAGCTCAGCATAATTTTGTTCTTGAAATAGAATACCACAGATATAAGCAAGCTTTCACATGTTCAAATGGAAAGAAAGAATAAAAAATACAGGAGGTAATCATGAAGGTCACAGACTTTTTATCTTCTCTTCTTTTGTTTTTTAATGAAACATTTATTTTAGGTTATGAATTAAAAGAACATTACAAGAGAACATTTGGAAAACCACTAGGAACATATGAAACATGACAATCTCCAGTAAAAAATAATGAACAAAATTAGATTAATGACCAGTCACTTCCTCAACCTCTAAGCCAAGTGCTATATTCTGGTATTTAAAGTTAATAAAGAAACCATAGAAACTGATACTGAGGGATATTTCCAAAGAAATCTTGCTTCATTTCATTGTAATCTTAAGATGTGGATATTTGAGTAGACAGGAAATCAGATAAGAACCCTTTAATTTATTACCAACAGTATTAAATAAGCCCTGGAGAAGAAAGACACATACAACAATAAATGAAAGGCTGGAACCAATTAGAAATGTTCTCAGCTCAAGGTTGGCTCAGTATTCCTGAGAGGTTCTAGAAGCCAGCAGCCAACCTCACTTCTAAGATGTGTCAGATCAAAATGAAAATATAACTGGATATTGAGGAATACCTTTGGAAAAATGTTTTATGAAAACACTTCTCAATCATTGCTCTTGACAGACCAAGTCCATGATTGAGCAAAAATGTATCTGTATCTTTCCACAAACCCTGACTCAAATTGGTAACATTTGATTTGTGTTTGTAGATTCCTTCCTGAGCCCAAAGAAGAAACTATAATCTAAGGTACTGTTCTGGAAAGATTTTCATTATTGATTCGAATGACATGGTTCCTTAAAGTTTCTTTACACTCCTTTCTTAAAGCTTCGTGTATATATAGATGCATAAAAAGATGTAGGTGATGCAACGATCTATTTAAATACATTTACATACATATGTGTACAAATATGTTCATATATGCATGGAGAGAGAGACAGAGAGAGGGTGCACAATAGGGTGCAAGTGAGTTTCTGCTGATATTCAATTCAGGCTCATGAAATAGATACTATATTCAATAATTTTCCTTTCACCATCATCACATTCATGAGATTATTTCTTATAATTCTGCCTTGGTTATCATTTTTTAGAGACTTACATGCCATTCTGCTTACCACCAAAGTTATTTTTTAAAACTCCAGTTTTGTGCAATGAGATAAAGAACCAAAGCTATTGTAACTGGACAATACCTCTCCTCCATGCCACCTTTTAAAAGCCCTTCTCATACTTCTTGCATAGTAATGGGGTTAATGTCCATCTTAATAGTGAGGCTCCTAAGTGTAAAGCAGGAGATGCCGCCTTAGTCTGGTTCCCTTTTTCTGAGCCAGAGAGCCTATCATCTAGCTGCTGTGAGCTTGGCAACTCACAGTGTATACTTACTTTCAAAGAAAATTATCTTTGGCCAAAGAAGGGAGTCCTCTCTAGTGAGTAATGGATCCAAGGAGAGAAAGGCCCAGCCTCATGGCTGAAGGGTAGATCTTCAATGTTCTTCACAGACTCCAGGCTCCGTGGGTACTGGACTGAAGTTAGACTTAGCTGCACCCTCAGTCCTGCCTAGCTTCTTCCTCTGTCCTGATCTGCTTTGCTTCCACATTTCTCCTAAATACAACTCGCCAGCATATCAATTGCTCTCAAACCCTAACTGGAACTCAGCTTTAGAAAGTTGAGATATAACACTAACCCCACTGATATTTTGGTGAAAATACAAAAATTTTCCTACTAAACTATTTGATTCATAAGAGTGAAGACATTCATCTTTTCATGCCAAGTAACCTAAGTCAATGGCTGACAGACAGTAAACATCCAAAAGACTGTAAATGTGATTTACTGAGTATGTTACTTCCCTCATTCATAATCCTCATGTTGCATCTTAATAGATAACTCCTGAGAGAGAGGAGAGAAGAGAGAGAGAGAGAGAGAGAGAGAGAGAGAGAGAGAGAGAGAGAGAGAGAGAGAGAGAGATCTGGATTTAAGGGTTAACATTATTTAATGTGAATCTATCTCTAAGACTTACAGATTATGAGTTCTTATTCAAGGTAGTTAAATTCTGAGGTGAGGGGAGAATGAAGTCACCCCTCCCCATCCTCTATCCTGTAATAAAGCAGATAATTAAATCACAAGTCATCAGCGTAGAGCATGACTAGTACCTAATGAGTATTTAACAAAACCCTTTTTTTCTGTTTTTAAACCTTTCCCCAAGAATATTTTCAACATCTCACTTCCCTCCTACCCTCACACTAAATCAACATTAGGCTGCTCAGAGCAAGCGAAGTCCAAGAAATAGAGACAGGACATTTTCTCAGTTGCAGCGCAGTTTATCACTAGAGATTAAAACAAATGTGGGGCTCTTGTCTCTATTGTATCCTTTGCAAATGATATTATTTCTCTTTACTAAGGAAGATAAAGCAGATTCCACCCCACGAATTAACAAATTCATCTACAATGACAAGAAGTCCTACATTAATCAAAAGCTCCGGGTTTATCTAAATTAATCTCAAGGCACAAGCTTTTCTATCTGTGTCTCTGCTTCTGCCTCTGTTTTCCTAATAAAGTTACAGAATATCCATGGTTTAAAAAAAAACTAAACAATCCTCTCAGAATTCTGACCATAATGCCTGTTAACAAATACTAGTTCCAAAATTTGGCCAAGAAAGTGTAAAGATGGAAAGATAACCAACTGTTCACAAACACACTGTTTTAGGGTAGTCTTTTCATGAGAAAAGGCTCATTAGGTTTTTATTACTCAGATTCAAATATGCAACATCCACCCTTCAACAAAATAACAGCAGAATTCGAATATTGTCTCTAAGAGGATCAACTGCTTGGAAATACATTGATGTGGGGTCAGCTCTTCTGGAATCTTATAGGCAACAACTGAATTGAAATTGCAGAGTTATGAACAGGGCTAATGTAAGGATGTGAGATGGAGAAAGGGAATATAAAGAAAATTGGTGTCTAATCCTGAATCTGTTATCCTGTAACCCAAGTAAGGAAGTGCCCATATTGAGTAGTTATCTCAGCTCATGTCCTGGACTCTTCAGGCTCCTATAACAAAAGTGCCATAGACTGAAACTTATTGCCCATGGCTCTGTAGACTGGGAAGTCCAAGACCCAAGTCTGACTATATCCTCACACACGGTCCAGAAAGGAGGACTCTCTCTCTCTCTCTCTCTCTCTCTCTCTCTCTCTCTCTCTCTCTCTCTCTCTCTCT
>PVHP010001717.1:0-75082 GCA_004024765.1 Zapus hudsonius | reverse complement strand
TTGATCCCTAGCTGGTGGTAATTTGGGAATTGGAGTCTCTTGGAGGCACTGAATTTTTATAATCCCTTTTCTACTGTATTGTATGTCAAGTAATAATAAAGAATTTATTCAAATAGGTAGTTCTGTACCTAATGCTTGGAGGCAATATTCTCTATTAACAAAATGAGTTATCAAAATATGGTGGATGCCAAGGACATGATAAAGCTTTGGCGTATATCAGCAAATGAAGGTGTTTAGAATTAAGCAAAATAGCCGGTTGTGGTGGCACACGCCGGTAGGATATTGTTGAAGAGGCAGAGGTAGAATTAAGCAAAATATAGGTGCTTTCAATTTGCAGCCAAATGCACAAAGCCTAGGTACAGTATTTACCATTCCATGGCCTTCCCAACCTGAAGAAGTTCCAAACTTCGTGCTTGGTCCTCTGATTTGGGAAGCAGATCAGACTGGGTTGTTTAACTTTATCTGTTACATAATGTTTTTATAGGTTAGGACTGGGCTGTTGCTCTCTGGTCTAATGAAGGGTGTGAGACAAGATAGAGAAAGTTAAAGTTTTAAAAATTAAAAATAATTTGGATTCACTTTCACAAGAAATGGGAAAAGGGATCAACAGATGACAGAGTCACTTGAATATAAGCAAGTGTAGCTCATGCCTATGACCCCAGAGTTTTGGAGGCTGAGGCAGCTCTGACAGCCTAAGATTGAAGCTAGCTTAGACCACAGAGTAAGATCCTATCAAAGAAAGAAGGAAGGAAGGGAAAGAAGAAAGGAAGGAAGGAAGGAAGGGGAAGGGAAGAGAATTTACCCAACAGATTCTCAACAAATATTTGTAAATGACCAACCTCAGAAGAAATGCCAGTGTTCATTTTATATGTGGAAGTATTCACAGTATAATTTTGGAAACATATCCTGATAATCTTACAACGTAATTTTTGACATCTCACACCATATCTTCTGTATGTCATTATGAGATGGTGACCCCATAATGCCACCTAAATAGTGTTGTGAAGTTGAAACCTGGATAAAATGACCACCAAGGAAGAATTATAGGTGGAACAATTAGCCTGAAGATACCTGTATCCCATAGCTTCAGGCACATTGCAGACTCCTTTGGTGATGGTGAAGTGGTGTGTGTCATGATATGATTGGGAATAGATGAGTCTAAGGTACTTCCAGAACTCCACCAGAAACAGTTACCTCCACACTTCTCCCATCTTCACATGGTGGACCTAACCCTTACTCATCTAGAGCCAGGATCTATAACTCCCAGCATAGAAACTATTTCTCAAACAATCTTCCATAGCTGTCTTTCCTCCTCCTCCTCCTCCTTCTCCTAGAGAAGCTTTTGGCCAGGATAGAATCAGCTATCACATCTGTCCACCAGGAGCGGTCCATCAGCTTCTCACTGTCATGCAGAGGACAGCTCCATGACTCTGCAGGAATCACCAGGGTAGTAGGACTATGGACACTTGCCTTGCCAGGCACTCAGTGGACTCATGCAGACCACAGGGCTCAGGATCTTTCCTTGGTACCTCAGCCCATCAACTTTACAGATCATGGCTACTAGTTTTTGTTCTTGTTTTTTCTTCTGACATATTCGAGTAGGGAGAAGGGGAATAGGCAGGATGGTTTTTTGGTCAGGTTTAAGTTTTCAACTTTCATTTGAAAATTTCCACATAGAAGCCAGTGTTTAATGCAAAGACTTACTAACTCTGTATAAAATATAAAAAATGAAAAAAATGATTGCTAATGACATGACTTTACATATTTTTCTTTAAAGTGGAACTGGGGAAAATTGCTTTCATTTTAAACAATAAATTCATTTTCCACTATTCAGGATACCTCACTAATCCATTGGGGATTTTATAATACAGATCTGTCTACATTTGCAAAAATGAAAGACTTAGCTGCAAAAGAAATTTAAAAAAAGCAAGGACTGCATTTCAGAGTAACTTGGAAAAAAAAAACATTAAACCAGAATTCATTTTAAGCAAGTCACTGATTACTAATTTTGGGAATCCATTGTGAAACAGATAAGGTTAAACACTGGCCTGGAAAATTAATACATTGATTTGGATTCATTTATCTGTTGAATAGTAAATAGAGCTCAATTTAGGTTAAAGAGTTGGGATATGAACTGAAGGAAGAATATTGTCTCAGGAACATGAGTGAGAGTATGCTAAGTAATTAAAAGGCACAGAGTAGGAATATTAAACAGTCATTCAGAATGTGAGAGGTGAAGAGTATGTCCATTTAGCTCAACTGGAACTATGTTTTCTGGTTCCTTCCCTACAAAATTCCTCATTCGCATGAAGTATGAACTTTTTTTTTGCACTCAGGTCGAAGCAGGCAGTGAGGCTCCCTGTGGGTTTACATCCATTGCTGGTTATTGCTGACTCTCATTCTTAGGGGTAGCATCCTGCCTGCAGGTCCCACAGCTTCTCCCAGATCTTCATCAGAATTGATCACTCCTGAACTAGGTGTATATGTAGCTCCTTGATGAATGATCCCAGGTTAATCTGTAGGATGTCTCTACCATTAGTGCCTAAAGACAGTGGGGTATCTGCTCTGGGTTTTAGCCACTCCTCAAAAATTCTATGTTAGCCTTGCAGGTCCAGTTTGTTCCAGCTTCTGTCTTTTCACATCCATTCTCCTTCTCAGCTTCCTGTGGACTTTTGTTTCCACCACTAGAGGCAGAAGAACAAAACACATAAGTTTAACCCTATCCTCATCTCACAACCATGTAAGCCCAACTACCTCAACCAATACCTGATTTAGACATTAATGCATATCTTACAAGGTGTGTTACTCTTATCAAACCTTGAATGAAACCACAGTTTATAAAAACAGAGAAAACAAATTGGGTATACATTTGGGAATTAAAAAAGCATCGATCCTTAATTACATAGAAAAATATAGTCTTTTAAATAAGCCCCCCCATCATGACGATTTTCTCTAGACTGTTCAATGACAAGTTCCATCTTCTCCATTGAAGAACTCCAGGTTTGTTCCATGGACAAAACAGTTTCCTGATTAGCTACTTTTATGAGGCTTACGATCTCCTTAATGCTTTATCCATATCACTGAAGTCATTGCACATGCTTTCCGATGATACATAACAGTTGAGAGTTCACTATACTCTTACGCCACCATTCCAAACACGTTCAGTGCTAGACATTCTCTGGGTGACATTGTCATTCTTAGCACTGAGTCTCAACGTTTAGAAGTTGGCTTTGTGAGTAATGTTTGCTGCACATTTTTATCAATGGCTTGACTTTTTCTTCTGAAACCAATTCTGATGTCATGAGGAATGAGTAGGTGGTTTGGGCTTGGTGTATTAGGTACTTGTCTCATTGCTGACAAATGAGCAAGGCAGATTGAGGAGATGAGGGTTTGGTTTGGCTCACAGTTTAAAGGGGACACAGCTCATGTGGTGGTTAAAATGTAAAATGTCTTCCCTAGAGTCATGGGTTTGAATAGTTAATCCCCATTTGGTGGTGCTGTTTTGGAAGGTTGTAAAGCCTTGAGGAGGTGTAGACTGGCTGGAAGGTGTGTCGCTGGGTCCTCTGTCTTTCTCTGCTTCCTCTCTACTGATCTGTCCTTCTTTCCTACTCTTGCCATGCTTTCCTCACGGTGACAGTCTACCCCCTCCCAAATGTAAGCTGAAATCAAGGCTTTCCTTCCATAAGCTGCTTCTGGCTGGGCATTTTATCCCAACAATGAGACAGGCACAGAGGTAGGAGTACAAGGAGCACCTTGAATCACGTTTACAGTCAGGAAGCAAGAGGGTGCTGAATGCTGGTGATCTCCTAGCATTCTCCTTGTTATTAATTCCCATGGGATATTGTCACCCACGTCCAGGTGGGTCTTCCCACTTCAGTTACACCTTTATGGAACCATGCCCATAAACACACCCAGATGATTTCTCTATAGCTATTCTAAATCTAATCATGTTAGCAATGAAAGCAAATATGGAGAGGACTGAAAGCTTTTCTGGGGGATATCCTATCATGTTTACTTTATCATTTTAGGAAATTATTAAAAACCCTGTGGTGAGTATTATCATATCTACTATAAAGTTGAGGAGATGAAAATGCAAGAGAACCAAAGATCAACACCTGACACTGAGTAGTGAATGAGAATTAAATTTTCCATAGCTCCCAAAGCCTGGCTGATCTCTCTGGCTACTCCATGCATTCTGAAAGGCATTCCTGCATTTCTGATGGCGGGATAGTCAGTCTTTTAGGTTTCTGATTTGCATCATTCTATCTTATGGCCTTACTTTTACTGAATTCTAAATCTATGAGTGAGTTTACTCTGCCTTTGTGTCTAAAGAGAGATCTTTCTACCTCTAAGAAAGTCATGGAGGACCTTACTCAGGAACTTAGCCAGGGATTGTTGTTGTTGTTGTTGACATTGGGTACACTGTGACTTTCTCTTCTCTTTTCTAAAACCAGATATTACTTTATTTATTTTATATCAAACCTTGTCCTTACCTTCAAGATTAATTGAAAACTTATCTTGTTATTCATACTCTAAGCATTGAAGGCCCAAATGGGTCTGACATAATGTTAAACATTGGGGTTAATGAATAATGCATGGAATCTGTCCACCATGATGGGATATTTCTCGTATAAGAGGTAGCCATATAAAATAAGTTTCAGCAAGGCACAATGCTACTATAATTTGAAAATGTACAAGGACAGTGGGGACCAACTCTCCTGGGAGAAAAAGTAAGAGGGCTTTATGAAAGAAGTGCTGTTAAAGTTAAGATGTAAAGGACAAGAAATGTTTTCCAAGGTGAAAATCTTATAGTAGTAGTAATAGGAAAATGATACTGGAATTATTCTTGGAATTATAATAGAGTAATGTGTTAGAATATAAAGAATGAGAGGGAAAATTGGTCAGTGCAGCTGGTGTAACAAGCGTAACATCACCCAGAAAGACTCTTTGAGTCTTGCTAAATAATCTGGGCTGCCACTTAAAGGGCAATGGAAGTTATTAAAATGCATTAATGGAGAATAAGTATAGAAGCCCACTCCCTTCACCCACATCCTTCCTCGAAATCAGAGGCTTTCTTCCAGGTCCTCCATCCACTGTAGCTTACATAAAATTGATATTTTGATCTATCAAGTTCTCTATTTGACATTCACTGGCAAATGTTTGAGTCTCAGCCTTTCTTTCCCTGAAACATGGTACATATACTGTGAGTTGGAGCCACATTAGTGTCTTTCTTCTCTTTTCAGATATTTTTGGTTTCTTAATAGGAATCATTCTCCATGTGTACCACACTCCAGGTCTTCTGAGATCAGCCTATGGCATGTAGGGTTAGGCCGATGTTTGCCTTCATTGAGTGTAGATTCTTAGTGACCAGTTTTATCAGTTAATGATAATCTCAGATAATTACATCTAAACATATGAAATAATATATATGTTAAATTACACTTGCATAAATGATATATGGAATTATACATCTATAAAATTACATATATGAAATTATACACAGACACACACACATATGTGTGTGTGTGTGTGTGTTACATGGCTTAAGGCTTGAACTGATACAGAGGGCTCTTTCTAGGGCCAAATGTGTGTGTGTGTGTGTGTGTGTGTGTGTGTGTGTGTGTGTGTGTTTCAGTATAGTTCTGAATATAGTACTAGTCTTGTTATTTTGATACTTGATATGATCAATGAAAACAAAAGAGAAATCATATCCAATCAAAGCTTATTAATCCCATGTATCATTTACATTGCTAATTCCTTGCAGTTAAAGAAAAGCCTTCAGTTCGCTGCTGTCCTGTCACTAAGTTCTTCCATAAAAATGTTTAAAACCATAATTGACTAAACTGCAAAACTCTTAACAACTTTTAGGAGCATAAACGTTAGCAGGTATTACATACTAAAAAAAATGAGAGGGTAAAAGGCAAGTAGACCATATGATAAGGCTTCTGACATCTTGGCAGCAGCAATAAAAACCAAAGGTGAAAATTTTTCATCTCTTGATAATAAATGTTTTATTGGTATTCCTCTTAACTATGTGTTGATGTATAATGAAAGGTATAATGTTTTAATGGGTTAGAATGGATAAAATGGAAATGAAGATGCAAAAGGAAGAAGCAAACTAGACCACAAAACTTCCAAGTACCATCTAAGCACCAGGGAGGAAGTAGGATATTTTAATGAAAAAAAAGTCCCTAACGTAGAATACCTAGAATTTTTATTTCAGCAATTGTCTCTTCAGTATGAAGACCCTTTGTTCCAAGGGATAATAACAGGTAGAATTTTACCTAAAATCCCCTCAAATTTCCAGTTCTCCTGGTCACTTCCTCCTCCAAATTCTTCCTGCTACTAATCAATGGCATTTCATTATGGCTTCAGTATACATTAGAACAAAGAAGCTATGTCCCATTGGGTTGTAAAAATTAATGAAACATGAAGGAAAGTTATACTCTATACAGTGGTAGAGTCACAGAATTTTAGTGACTTTGAAGAACAAGCCAACCAAGCATCAGTGATGAGAGGTTCCATTAATTAGGGTCAAAAACATATCCCTGTCTTATGGGGCAAAGAAGCTCACACAATTTCAAGAGCCATGTCTTAAAAGCAACTTAAAGTTGTATGCAGGATTAGAGTTTATGAAATTGAGGATTTAGTAGTCTATCCAAACTGAAAGACAAAAGTCCCAGTTTGAATAATTGAAAACCAAGTAGGTGTTGGAAAACTTAGTCTTTGGAAGGGATGGGAATTCCAGGGGTACCAGGCACCCCTGGAATCAGAGACATGAACCTCATAGGGATTGCTATTGTATTTGTTTGGCTTTCCTTGGACACATTCTTCAGAAGTAAAGAACCAGCCACATGAAGGCTCTACAAACTGCATAATATTTTATACTTCTCTCTGAGCCAACCCAAATTCTAGGGAAGGACAGCACAGGTCCAAGCGAATATTGCTAGTGGAGGCAGATGGGAGCCAACTATAGGACACGGTCAGCTCAGGAAGGGATGTTTGCCAATAAGACGCTGAAAGACAAACCACAAAGTAAGGGATTTTACTCCACACTGGACGGCTGATTGGTGGGAGACTGCACATCGCACGCTGAGGGTCCATTTTCAGTATAAAGTGCTTTCTCTAAGCATGAGAGCAGACACTAAACATTTCATTTTCCTGGCTCTGTGTTGGCTTCCTTCTCACAGAAAGCACCAAAATACCAAAGTGAATTGAAGAACAAATAAAAAAATGATTTTTTTTTGTAATTCAAAAGTCACTAAGTTCTTTCAAATGATGAATAGGTACATGCATTTTCAGAATTTTTTTTTTCAAGGTAGGGTCTCCTGTTAGCCTAGACTGACATGAAAGTCACTCTATAATCCATTGATCCAATCATAATGATCCTCCTACCTCTGCTCCACTAGCAGTATTGGCTTGGACCTGTGCTGTCCTTCCCTAGAATTCAGGTTGGCCCAAAAAGAGGTATAAAATGTTACACAGTTTGTAGACTCGTCCAATGGCTGGTTCCTTACTTTTGAAGAATGCATCCAAGGAAATACATCCAAGTGGAGGGATCAAAGGTGTGCCCCACATTCTTATTAGAGAGTTATTAACAGAAATTATAGGATGTATATGGATTCCTCAAGTATTAGGGACTAACTTGTACTGGAAACTATCCTTTTAAAAGTGCTATTTTGATTTGACTTACTTCCTTACTGTCTCTTTATCATCAATATAAAATGTACAAGAAAGTGCTAGTAGGTTGTGCCCTGAGCTAAAATTATTATATAATTCTTTGATATGTAAATAGCATCACCATAAGCTACACTCATTAAAACCACATTTTCAGCACAAGCAGCATATTGCTCACAGTTCAGACCAAAAAGTTCCTGCCCAAGGAAGTTGCTATTGATTTACATTTCCTAGGTAAGTAATTCACTATTGATTTATAATTCTTCACCCAAAATAAAGTGCTTCCTTCACTGGAAAACTTCAAATGAGTGCAATTGAAAATGGGGAATTTTTACAGACTGCATCAAAACAGGAAAAAAGGCCAAGATTTCTCTTTTCCTTCTTTTATTCAGTTTAGCAATGCTTTTCATTTTACTTCAAAATTTAAATTCACAAATTCCCATTTGCTGGATTAGATCTGGAATTCTCCTTCAGTTAGATGTATTTTAATGCAACAGATTGCCGGACAGGATTTACATAGTACCTAGACAATACCATCCTGCTTCAGATGAGCAAAGACTGAGCTTTGCATATAGTTAATGGATTTAAATTTCAGCTGTCTCCAGTTCTGGAGTCTTGTCTGAATTGGGTCCAGCCAAAAGACCTGTTAGGGCATGACCATGGCTGCATTCACTTTACTATATACTGAGAGATAAAATCAGAAAAAGTCCCAATCAGATGTGGATTTTAAAGCTGGTCATCATCTACAACTGAAATGAAAATCATGAGCTACCACATCAGAGAAAGGCATATGATCTTCTAAGTAAGCAATATAAAAATATAGCCTGTTAATATTTACTTTCAACCTCTTTTACATACATCAAATCTTGCTGAGCTCACTCATCCATGGTATGGGGCTCCTTTCAGAGGAGCCAAGAAGAGACCACAAGGACTCGAGAGATGGCTCAGCTCTTAAGGTGCTTGCCTGCAAAGCCTAACCATCTTGAGTTTGATTCCCCAGTATTGTGTACAGCCAGATGCACAAAGTGGCAAATGCATCTGGAGCACATTTTCAGTGGCTGGAAGCCCTGGTGTGCCCATTCTCTCTGTCTGTCATTCTTCTATCCCTTTTTGCTTGCAAATAAATCAACTATTTTTTAAAAGGAGAGAGCACACATATGAGACCAGATGATGATGACAATGAAATAATTTAGTAGGTGACCTACAGAGAGGCACAGTAAGCCTGATGTTCAGACATATTGTCAGACGCCTGCAGGAGTTCATTTAACTGATCTTATACCAATGGCACCAAGATTCAAAACCAGCCCTGCAAACTGGTAGGATTTAGACTTGAAATCTCAACTTAGTCACCCCCAAAAGGCATATTTAACCTACAAGCAATTTGGAGATAATTTGTGATCACATTTGAACATTTGACAGTCCACATACCTGTACCCTAGCACTACCTTGAGGATCCCTCTCAGCCTTACAAAAGTATGCTATTATGTACATGCATGTATATCTTTTCTTCTTGATTTTCCCATTTTTTCACTTATATTGTACTGGGTCCATAATTTAGAATGTTTCAGGTATGCTTACTGTAATGGGAAATCTCTGTTATCTGCCCCAGGCTTAGTCTGCTTTGCACATCTAGCCTCAATCTGTGCCCAGGAAGAATGATCACCAACTGTGTCACCTGAGCCCCCTCATCTCTGCATCGAGATAGATCTACAGAGCACAAAGTGCCACCATGAAATAGGATAACCAGATGCTCCTCCCCTCTTCCAACTGGGTGGCACCTTTATGGGGATGTTTCTCCAATAAGGGGTTGGGATCAGTTGCCCAATCACATGACTACAGCTCTCTCCAGATTCCAGTAGTAGCCTCTTTCCCTGGTCCACAGTGTCCATCTCCCTGACTTTGTTAGACTCAGAAAGCTTTGCTAATCCTTCCTGTAATCCAGAACCCCACTTATACCTTGGTAAAGAGTCATTTTATTATTCTCTCTTAAATAATCAGACATGTCTTCTTTCTTCTAGAACTCTAATTAATTAAGGTTTAAAAGAAATATCATTTCACTGTACTACCAGAACTGGCATTATATGTGTGGTATATAATACCATATATGTAATACATAGATTTAACCAGAAATGTTGAAGCAAAGCACGATGACAACAGGCTCTCACATGAAGGGGTTTATTTCCAGAAAGAAATGTGGTATTAGTGTATCTATATGTGACCATCGACAAATGGAGCAAATCTTGCAGTTTCTCAAAACCTCTTTCTTATTAAGATGAAGCTAACAATGGTATTTCCCTCATAAAGTTTTTTGCTTGGATCAAATGAAGCAATTTGGCTTACACTCAACACATACCATGCACATTAAAGCTGGCATGTGACAGCTATAATTGGAGAAAGTGTATGAAAATGCTATTCCTGGAGATGAAACCCCAAGTGAGGGTTTAATCTAAAGATGTTAATGATGACTCTTGCAGTGGCTTATGCTAAGGAAGTCTTCAGGGCTATGTGACTCAGTTTACAAACTGATACAGTATTGTTACTATCAGAGAGTGATAAGTAACATCTTGGATCATTTTCTCAGTTAGTCTTGGCTCCAATGAGTCGCCCAACTTTGAAAGATACGATTCCCTATGGTAAAAGACGGTATGAGGGTGAAGATGATGAAGAAGGTGGCCATGAAGATGGTAATTCTTACTGATATTAACCATGTGCTAGAACTAATCTTAACATTTTCCATGTGATAAATATTTCAGCTCCCATCATAATTATGTAAAACCATGTATTGTTACTTTCCCATTTTACAGACAGAGAAAACTAAGGGAAACTTGCCTATGGGCACATCTGGTAAATGGCAGATGGTAAGTTCTAGCATCCATATACCAGCAAGCCAGACCTTTCCACGTCTACCTTATTTTTCTATGCCGTGGGCATCTGCTTTCAATCTTCATGAATGCAAATGCTTTATTCAGAATTATACTGATTAAAAAAAAACTTTTGTCAAGCAAGCATTTTGCAGAGCAAATATCATTAGGCCATTTTAATTTATATTGAATTTTCTATTCAGCACAGTTAAATGCTTACTTTTTATGTTTATTTTATTGCAATTAAATTCATCAGCATCATTTTTTCTATAAACTGTGCACTGCACATCAGATCTATTGGTCAGTCAGTTTGTCTATATCAAATGTAACTGACACAGTGCTGATCCATTGGAGTTTGCTTTTATGGTTATTGTAATAGAGTTTCCACAGACCCATATTTAATTTCCATAAATTCCATAAACTTGACCACAAATTAAACAAAATTAAAATAAGTCTGAGAGTTTTAGGAATTTCTCAACCCATCCCCAAGGAATTACCAAATATTAAAATGTTGTATACATGATGAAGCAAGAATTGGGTGGTGGTTCTTCCAAGAAAGAGTTAAGTAATTAATAGGAGAAGGTGATGATGAAAGAAAGTTAGTAACATAATCTAGAAATATATTTCCAAAAATTATAATTGATGAAAATTCCAATGTTCCAGATAGTGGTTAAATCAGGGAACACTTTAACCAATTGATTACCATCATGAGCAAAGAATAAATGGCTCTGATGAACCTCCTGGCATGGTCACCACAGAAGCACACAGCATTACTTATTTGGCAATCCGACTGAAAGATCTTTATCAGGCTAGAGAGATTGCTCAGCGGTTAATGCACTTGCCTCCAGTGCCTAAGGTCCCAGGTTCGATTCCCCAGGTTCCACGTATGCCAGACCCACAAGGTGGTGGCCCTGGTGCTCTCTCTCCTTCTCTCTCTCTCTGCTTGAAAATGAATAAATAAAATATTTAAAAAAGATCTTTAGGGCTGAAGAGATGGATTAGCGGTTAAGGCATTTGTCTGCAATGCAGAAGGACCTGAGTTCGATTCCCCAGTGCCCATGTAAAGCCAGATGCACAAGAGGGCGTATGTGTCTGGAGTTCGTGCTGTGCCCATTCTCTCTCTCTCTCTCTCTCTCTCTCTCTCTCTCTCTCTCTCTCTCTCTCTCTCTCTCTCTCTCTCTCTCTCTCTCATAAATAAATAAATAAACTTTATTTTTAAAAAAGATCTTTATCTATGTCATACAAGACAACGAGTGAAAGACAGTCCATAACGTGACTGATCTGCAATCTTCAAAACTATAAAGGTCATCCAAGTCTGAAAATGGTTAAGGAACTGATCCAAATTCAACTTTTAAACAACAACAATAACAACAGCAAAGAACCAGAATAACTAAGTGCAATATTGGATCCTGAGCTAGATTCTGTATTGGAAAACAATTGCTATAAACGATATTATTGGGATAATTTGATGAAATTGGACAATGGACAATACATTATAAGAGCTCAGTGATGCAATATTAAATTTCTGGAATTGATTACTAGATGTGGTTTTGTAAGAAAGTATTTTGGGAAATATGTACTAAAGGATTACAAATAAAAATGTATGACATCTACCCTTAAATGGTTCCAGAAAAAGTCATGTGTATGTGTCCATAGTAATAGAATTTTTTAAAAATGTGTCAAATATTTAAATTAATGTATAAAGGAGACCACTGTTCTCTGAACTTTGGTAAAGTTTTTTCCAGTTGGGACCCATTTCAAGATCAATTTTTTTAAATAGGAGTATTACTGGAAAGCTTTAAAGAAACATTGGCCAAAATTGGGGAAATTGCTAAAATCTAATGTAGAAAATTACAGTAATACGAAAGCTTGCAATTTGGAATTTCCACAAAATTGTAGAAGTGTTGCAAAGACCCTCTAATTATTTACTTGCTGATTATGGCCCTTCTATGGAATTGCACATTGTGTATATTATCAAGTTATACATACACATTACTTTACAGAGATATCTACCAAACATCTTGTACTCTATATTTATGGACAATTTAGGGATTTTCCAGGGTAATTCTTCCTATATGCGATTTTCAACTTATTTTAGATCTAAAAACCAAACCAATTTTTCAAATGTTGTTTCAGCATACTTCTAGGTCAAATTTTGAAGATCTCAATTTTTAAGGATGCACACTACACTTTATCCATATGATCAGAATTCTGGATATTATTCTTTGTCTCCTCTTTAGTGGCTGCATTAAGAACTTTCACATCTTGGTTTCTAAGTGGATGTGGACAAGGACATCTCAGAGGGAGACAGGAGTGTGGGAGGTGAATGACAAGAGGTACATTTACTTCTGTGCCTGCCCCTTACCTGGCCAAGAAAGATCTCATTCCTTTTTGAAGGCCACAGCTTGTGCTGGGTGGTCATTTCTTTATATTTACAGGCCTGTCCTAATGTCTACAAACTACCTTTTCAAATGCTGGAGAGTAATCCATTAGGAAGGCAAAGCTTGATTTAGTCTTTACCACAGACAAACAATTACTATGTGAGATGTTCCTTGTCATTGTTGACATGATTAGAATAAGAGTTTAAGGTATTACTGACATACTTTTGGGTATGTCTAATAGGGTATAAACTGAGTAAGAAGACTTGTCCTGAACACGGACAACATCATTCCATGAGCTGGGGTCCTGGAATGACGAAAAAAGAGATAAAGCAGAAAGTCAGTTGAGCCTGGTCATTGGCATTCTCCTTAATCTGTTTACCGAACTAGTCAGATGTGAGCAAGCAGCCTCTCTCTTCTGCAACCACAGCCAGATGTGAGCAAGCAACCTCTCTCTTCTGCAACCACAGCCAAGAGCAGCTCCCACCACCAAGCCTTCCCCACCATGATGAACTGTAACTTAAACTGTAAGTACAAATAAATCTTTCTCCCCTTAAGCTGCTTCTTGTCAGATGTCTGGTTACAGCAACCAGGAAGGTATGTTGCTAAGACTTAGCAAGACCTTACCAGATGGCGCATGGAGTCAGGATGGGGTTGGAGACACTTGGGCCAGACTTTCCTCCACTGTGGCAAGACACATGACATAAACAATTTCAGGAAGCAAGCCTTTATTTTGTTTCTGGGTTTCAGAAACGTCCGTTCTTGGGCCTTGGCTCTGATGACTCTGAACCCTGTGGAGACACAAAACATCCTGACATCAGGAGCACTTTTCAGTCCGTTCATCTCATAGCAGACAGGAAGCAGAGAGAAGGGACACGGTGACAGGGACCATGATAACTTTCAGTGTCCTGTCCCCAGTGACCTTCTTCCTCCATCAAGGCATCACTTTCTAAAGTTTTCACCACCTCCCAAAATCCTGCCACCAGCCTTGGGACCAAGCACTCAACAGGTAAGCTTGTTGCAGACATTTTGTATTCATTCCATATATGAGGACTTAGAGTGGAGAAAAGCTCATGATAAAATCATTTCAGTTTGGTAACCAGATCATGATGGGGTTTTCAGGTCAGTTGAAGAATAGTCAACTGTTTGTTGATCTGGGATGAGCCATCTGTTTACCTGAGGAGGTGGCACTTATTCAAATGACAGTGTTAGGGGGCATGATTTTGAAATGAATGGACTTACAAAAAAATTTAAACAACTAATAAAGTTATTTGAAACATCACTCCCCACACACATCTGAATGGTCTAAAATAGCAAAGTCATGCATGTGGTGTGTAGATCGTTTTGGTTCTCTGTTCCTTTGTTTAAGCTTAGGGATGGTCATAGCTCTCCACTGCTGGCGGGTCCAGGATGCATTGCCATCTGTTGTTACTTCCATAGCCCTGCCTACGTCCTTACTGTAGACAAGCTTCTCACTCAATGCTGTTCAGTTATTACATTTGAATATGCCATCTGTTTTTTATGGGGAACTTAACTGAAAAAGATATTACTATGAATTCAGTAGACGTTAGTTCATGTTTATATATTGATAGCTTTAGAAAGGTTTACAAAATGGCTCAGCAGCTTTATTCTATAATTCTCTGATATGCTGATGGAAGTCAATGTGGGCCACTGAAGCTGCCTGCAGCCAAAGGCAAACCTCTCAGTAGCAGTGTGTACCATGTGCCTGCATTTACTGACCCTTCCTGAGGTCCTGGTCTCATTCTTCATGATTTGTAGGAACCTGGCAGAGGGCAGAGGGGGCATCCATCACCCCGGACATGCAGAGCCTGCACCTTGCAGCTCTGCCCTCTGCCCTAGTCTGAAAGCAGCCAATCTTTTTGCTTCTCTTTGGATCTCCATTGCCGTAATAATGACCTAGCTAAAGGCTCAAAATTGTTATTTTTTGGCCAGTCCAAGCTGCCACGAGCTGGAAACTTGACTGTAAATCTTTGCCAAGTGTAAGGGCAGCTGGGAGCTGATTGCCTGTGTGTTGCTGCTGGCTGGTCTGGATGTCTAGCAGGCCTCTGAATACCACACCCTGAAGCCACTGCCTGATGAGGATGTGTGCGAATCTGGGTATCTGTCTATTTTGAAGCCCAGGATTACTGCCTCCCCACATAAACTCCTCTTCTGCTGAATCCATTGATGTGATACCTTTCCTTTAAGAATTTGGTAGAGAAAGCGAAAAATGTATTGTCTGCCAACTCTGCTTATTCTACACTCACAAAAGCTGGAGAATAAGTCTTTAAAATTTAAAAAAAAAGCAAAGGAAATAAGTGTATGTCTAAACACATTTCTTGAATATTTCTCTGACCTTTCTCACCAGGATTATCACACACACACACACACACACACACACACACTGCAAATATATACCAAGAGGTGTATTGAATTATTTAGTGTGATTTAGCAGGGCTATTTGCTCTGTGTTGGACCTGGTTGAAATGAAATAAAGGAAAGGACAGAAGGCAGGCACAGAGGGGCACAATCACAAGCAAATCTCAGTAGGTGCCATTCATCATCCCTGCCTTTCTTGCCGGGAATGACTTCCGTAGAGTTATAATATGCACATTATAGTCATTTCAACTCACACAGAAGCTTCTCTACCACATATCCTAATACTTCCAGAGATAAAAGCCAGCTCAAATACTGGGTCAGATATAATTATAATGGCCCTTTAAAAAGGAAGGGAACTATTTTCCTAAAAGACATGTGAATATCCAGCACATATGCAGGAAATATGTACCCCTGGGGTTTCCTACTAGGCTCTACTCTGAGACTGCAGAATAACTGAAAGACCAGTGATCCCAGCAACTTCCTGCCTGGGCTTCCCATGGGACACATTACAAAGGCATAGACTTTCTGCTGGGAAAACATATTTAATTTTTATTCCATAAATTATACAGTTTGCAGTCAAGCAGTGACTAAAAGCTTTGGCTCTCAAGTTAAACAAACCTGGGTATGAATTCCAGCTCCTATTCTCACTTGCTCTGTGGGCTCTTGCAAATTAAATTATCTCATCAATTCTTAGTTATCTCACCCAAAAATGCAAATAATAGTAGCTTCTACTTATAATATTATTAAATGAAATAAGTCATGAAAAACCCAAAGCTCAATGCCCAGAAATGCTAAACTCCAAGCACCACTTTGTCATTTGAACTTGTCACTTGCCCAGGGAAATGCACTTTTGCACATTCAATCCTATTATCTTTCTTCACAAGAAATCCAAATACCTATCACTTTCAAACAGCTTCCTGCCCCACAAGTTGCAGAAATTCAACAACCCACTAGGAAATTCCACTGTGGCTCCTGTGGGTAAAGCTGGGTTATCAAATTCCACTTCTCAAGCCCTCTTCTTCCTCACTTTGACTACTTCGAAGCTGAAAAAGAATTCTCATTCTCAAAGGCAGCTAGAACCATGAATTTGACTTAATTTTGTTTTAAATAGAAGGAAATAACAAACGTAATTAATTAACAACGTGTTTCTACAGATTCGTCCATAGTTAGACTTACATACATTATTTATGAGAAAATATCTCATATTTATGTAAATAGATAAATCTAGCCATCACTATTGGTCATCATATATCATGACTGAAAACTATAATGTGAAGAAATAATCAATGACAAGCTTTGAGACCCGACTTAGTGGCTCAGTGATAAAAACAAGTGAAATGCTTTATATTTGTTTTGCACTTTAAGGTTTACCAAAATCTTTCATTTATATAAGCTCTTCAAAAACACGACAAAAGAAAGAAAAGAAAAAAATGGCATCATTACTCTTGCTTCATATTATTAACACAGAAACATGGAAGTTGGCCTTATTTTTCTCATCAAATTTATTAAATGTTTATGTTTTGAGGTACTTTGTGATACTTGGGCCAAGTGAACAAACCAGATGTCACCTCTTCCTTATAGGTCATCTTTTTTCCATTGTAGATAATGTAATTTTTAATTGACAATAGTAATTTCATATAGTTCTAGGGTGAAATTTAATTATTTAATCAATGTCTACTTTGTAGAAAGATTTAATGAAGCTAATGAATATGTCTATCACCCCACCTGCTTGCTCTTTGTGGTGGAAACATTAAAAATCTATTCATCTCTCTCATTGATTCTAAGTTCCATTAAGCTCAAATGCTCTACTGCAGTCTATCAGAGTTAGGAGCTAGGGTGTGATGAAGGGCTACTTTAAATTCTGCTATCAAGAGAAGCATATGATCTGGTAAAGTGGAAGTGAGGGGCCATGCAGATGTGATGAAAGATTATTCCAGGGAAAGGGGGCTTCAGGCACAAAGGTCCCCACATAGATCATGCCTGAAGAAATGAGGTAGCCACAGCACCAGAGCAGAGCAGGTGGGAGCTCTATAATACAGGGTCTTGTAGGCACCTGGAAAAGCTTTGGAATCTTTTCCTCCTGTGTTTCCTCCTGTCCTTTCAGCCAGAAAGGTGGCAGATCCAGAACACAAATTTAAGACCTCAAACTTGAAATCATAAGCATAAACTGGGCATGGTGGAGCATACATGTAAACCCAGCTGTGGGGAGGAACAGGAGGCAAGAATTTCAAGGTCATTCTCAGTTATATAGTGAGTTTGTGATCAGCCTGAGGATACCTGAGACCCCATCTCAAAACAACAGACAAATCTGCTCACGGGCACAGGGGAAGCTGACTGGTCCCAGAAGACATCCTCCTCCTCAAGTGATCTGCTTGGTCTCTCATCAAGCCTTAGTTCTGATCAAACTCCCTCTTCCTCTCTAGTTGTCATTCGAGATGGATACTTAGTTGTTTTTGCTTTCTTTTTTCTGCAAAATTAAGTTACTGGCACTGTGGATATTTTCAAGGCCTGCTTTATGTCAAAAACATGAGCTAATAGGTGTGTACACAACTGTGTTGGTCACTTTTCCAGAAAGATGACACACCAGTAGTATTCATGAAGTCATTTCATGTCTGTAGTCAGTGCCAGACACCATGGAACATACACAGAAATAAAACACCGAGGTCTGGACCACACAGAACTCAGGACCCTGTTCAGGGACAGAATGTGCCTCTTCCAGCAATGACTAGAGCTCAAGGTACTTGTCTTTAAAAGAAAAGACAAAATGATTCGGTCACATCTCTGTGGTCAAACCCCCCAATGGGCCTCATTGACAGACATTGAGCTAAGGGCGCTTCTGATTTAATAGGAAGCCTCAGCCTTTGTGTCCCTCATCAAGAAGTATCAGTGTTATGTGCTTTTGTTTAAATCACATCAGGCCTTAAAAGCAGAAAAGGGGGCTGGAGAGATGGCCAGTGGTTAAAGACACTTGCTTACAAAGCCTGACAACTGGGGTTTGATTTTTCAGTAAAGGCAAATACACAAAGTGATGCATGCATCTGGAATTCTGGAGCGCCCATTCTTTCTTTCTCTCTGTGTGTCTCTCTATCTCTTTCTTTTTCTGTCTCTTTCTCTCTTGTTTCCTCTCTGTCTTCTCATAAATAAAATAAAGATATAAAAAATGCAAGTGGGAAAAAGATTCCAAGGCCATTTGGTCTTGTCAAGGAAATTAGGAATCCTAATAGTTAATACACTTATGTGCTGCTGAACAAAGCAGACCAAATGGCTATCTGGAGACTACTAAGTGGCCCTGTGCAATCTCAACTTTCCCCACAGGCTCATACAAAATGTTTGCAATTTAATCATTTTTGTCACTTCTTTGGAATAAATACATTATGCACACCGGATGTCCTCACTAAGAAGTAAGCCATGCTAGGGTCACACCTTTCATCTCAGCTCATGGAAGTTTGACGTAGAAATATCACAGTGAGTTTCAGGCCAGCCAGAGCTACAGAGTGAGTTCAGGTTAGCCTGGTCTAAAGTAAGAAGAAAAGGAGGAAGTAGGAGTAATAGAAAAGATGATATTCATTAACTGATTGGTGGGAGTTATATACAAATGATATGCAATATATCATTTTGACACCCAAGAGAAAGTCTTAAAGAAAATGTAAGTATGAAATGTTTGGAATAAGAATAATATTTGGGACAAAAAAATCTAGTTAAAAAATCCAGAATGAGAGCTCTAAATATGATCATGGATAAAATAGCATGAGCTTATGGTGTTCTCAGAGGAGTCAGGGAAGGGCTCACATGACCAACTACACCAGGCTTTTGTCTGGATGTCTAGGTGGCACTGGTGTTCAGAATGAGACTGTACCAGAAATGGTCCTGAGGACTTTCTCTGTGTGTGAACCATTATCCTGGGCTCAACTGCACTCAGCACATTAGTGGCAGAATAATGGTTAACAATCTAGATTCCCAACTGCACCTGATTAAATTACCAAAGAAAAGGGATCCTTTGGACAGGATTTTTCAAGATCCTACTTCAAGACTTTTTCATCTTTAAATCAAAGGTTCTTTTAGTTTGTCTATTTTGAATGTTTGTTCAGAAAAAAAAGCCATCCGACAAGGCTCAAGTTGAGATTAGATGGCAAAGAAACTTAATCCTCTAGCCGAGTCCATCTTAAAATTCAGAAGCGGAAAAGTTCGCCTGGATCAGAGGTTGGTGCAACACACAGACACATTTCCTCTTTTCTTCCCACACGCTCATCTTAAAAATAATACCAGACAGTACTAGACATCAAAGGCAGCCTGCCGAGACAGGAGGAAGTGACTGTTTAAACAGGGAGGGATTCAGCAAGGTAAGTCCCTAACAAATAAACCCTGGTGACAAAGGGGACAAAGCCATCATTGAACTGATCCTGTCTCAAAAAATTGTGAAAAGTTTTCCTTATCATGTAGGTGATCTATTGAGTTTTGCAGAAGAAAAGTTCTCAATATAAACAACCAAAAAAAAAAAAACTTGACTGTCCCATATTTTTTAAAGTTCATGAAAACATCGCAATACAATGGAAAAAGAATCATGCTTGAGTCATGTAGACTTTTTTTTAATTCTTCCTTTCAGAGTAAAAGAGACAGTATCAAAAAGAGAAGCATGAAAGGGCAAAAAAAAAAAACAGGTATCCTTTGTTTTCTGTATTTATCCATTATCTCTATTGTTCAAGAAAGTATACCTTCTTGATTAAGGGCAGTGCTAACAAGACACAAATTCAGCAGAGGTCTGTTCTTTATTGCCCAGAGGCAAGATATTGACTTTGCTTCTCTTGAAACTGTATCAACAGGAAACTACTTGTAAGATTGTCACAAGGATTGAAATTTTAAAAATCAGCACAGGCAATGTACCCAGAATCATGCCTAGCTCACAGTAAAACTCAACAGAAATATATTTCTTTTGGACTGTGGCATGAGTTCCAGGTCAGCCTGGCTAAAGTGAGACCCTACCTTGAAAAACATTATGTCTATCTATCATCTGTCTTTCTATATATATGAAATATAGAAAATCTGATATCTAGAAAAAGTCTATCTGTCTATCTATCTATCCATCTATTCTTATTTTCTATCTTTCAGATGTCTATACAGGAAAGTTTATTTATATAAAATAATTTAAGAAATATTTGACATTTCATCTAATCTTCCAAATGGTATCCCAACAATTTCAAGCCTGAATAATTTCCAACATTAACGATTTCTTGGTGTTTAGGGATGCAGCTCAGTGATAGAATGTTTGGCTAAAATGTGGGAGGCCCTGAATTTTATCTCCAGTATCACACCACAAAAATGCAGTCTTGGATCTTGAAAATAACATGGAGAGAAACAATACTTGGAGTTTTCAAATACAAAAAGAGGTCATTCAATTTAAGGGTGATAAAAAGTAATGAGATGATAGCAATATGAAATTCCAGTTGGAAGGACAAATGTTAAAAGCAGTCAAACACCTTACTGGAAGGAGATACTTGCAATGCAATGGTTAATAGTCTTGTTTAATTTACAGTTGCTCATGATCAACACACACACACACACAAAAAAAAAACTCCACAAAAAATAAAACTTAGTCAAAAATCTAAGAAAGTACCTTATTAATGTTTTATAGATACTCACTAACCACATAAAAAGATAAGTATTAGTAGCAAAAAGAAACAAGGAGATTATTTTGCCCATTCGACTGGTCAAATTAAACACATGGATAATATCCAGATTATCCATTTTAAAAGGCAAAGGGAAGTCATCTTTTTGAAACAAAATATACTATTTTCTATAAAAGTTTAATTCTTATGCTTATTGATTCAAATATGGAAGTAGAGAGATAGATATACCGTATAATGAACACACAGTGGTATTTATAAGGATACTGTTTGAAATAGTCATAAAATGAGAAACAACTTAAATATCAATAGGCTGAGATATTTGAAGCTGTGAAAGAAATAAAAACATTTCAAAGTGGCTGAAAGTTAAAAAATTTCATTATCACATATGTCAAAACTTTAATGGGAAATATATCTTGAGTGTTGGCTAATTTATTAAATCAATGATTTGTGAAGAACAATGATTGTTAGCATCTTCTTTCTCTGCTTGATATATAAACTGTGTGTTTACAGTACACACTCTAACTCCATTCATCAATATATGCTGTGCCACAAATTCAAGCTTTATAAAAGCATCGAGCAAGAAAAAAATTAAAAGCATTTTTCTTTTTAATTAGCATGCTAATTATACATGATGATGGTGCTCAGTATGACATTTTGATGCATATACACAATGTATTTTTGTCACATTCACCCCATCATCCTGTCCTCTTCCCTCTCACTACTGCTCTCCTTCCTCTTTCCAGCCAGTTTCCCTTTGACTTTCTGTCTTTCCCTGACAGGATCCTGGGTAAAAGATGATTATTTATCCTTTGTTGATTGAATGACTATGGCTGTGGGTCCCTTGTTCATCCAATCATTCTCTGTAGGGTTCCATGTGGATCCTCCCCCGTATGACTGTGGTGGCTCATCTCATGCCAGAGGATATCCAGCTGACTGGGGATGGTGAAGGGGGGCAACGGAGAATTGGGGATAACAACTCATGGTTGGCCCACTAAACAATGTAACTCATTATGGACAATAAAGAAGAAAGAAAAAAGATGATTATTTATAGGAGCCAGGGTGCCTCACCAGTGACGGCACCATGAAAGAGAATGTCTCTCGCTCTCCCGGTGACCATTCACTGCCTAGAGAAACTCCCCTTCAGGACAGGATGCTAAACGAGCCAATCTTAATCAGGTTTTATGCCATTAAACATAGCTGCTGTGAGCTCTAGGGTGCACTCAGGATGACATATTCCACTCTTTCCTTTGGCCCCTTTCTGCTTTCGAACCCCCCCCTTCTGCAATGTTACCTGAGCCTTGCAGGTGTAGGTGCCCCATTAATGGCTGAGCTGTCAACAGTTATGAATCTTTGGAATTATTGCTGCCCACTATATCAAAATGGCATTTCTCTAACCAAGTCTGATGGCAGCACTCATCAACAGGTATAAATATAGTTATTTGGAGGGCAATTTGATGGACACATGATGTCCACTTAGCAAAACAGCAGCAAGAGCTTCCCAACTAACGGGCTCAACTCTAAACAAAAAGTGGTTGGTGACTCCCATTACTAATTTGCCACAATTACACCGGTGGGCACCTTTTGTCTTGTTGGTAGTAGTGTGGCATGCAGGGATCAGATCTGATTAAGACTTTTGATGACAATTCTCCACCATCAGCCTGCACAGCACACACTGGTGCTATGAGTTAGACACCAGGAGGAAGCTTGACTTTATGTCCTACCACCAAAGCAGATGGTGTTTTCAACAACGCAGTCCTACTCTCTAGCTCTTATGGATAAGCAACAGATGTGAAAAATGCCTGCATTGTTTGGGGAGCCTCAGAGGCTTCGTGAGCAACCACTTTGTAGAGAAGTAGCCCACTCGTGGCAAGAGGATTTTCATTTAATAGCATATGGCTTCTGGAAGCAGTTTTATCCATATACAGAGCATAGTTTGATTTAAGGTCTTTATTTTATTTTTTAGTAAGCTTATCCATTCTCAGGTTTCCCCTATAGCTTTTTCATACATCCTTACTTTTGGGTGATCCTTTCCCATTCCTTTTTCTTTCCCATCTTCCTGTTCCCTCCTCCTTACAGACATTTTTTAACCAATGGAAATATCTTCCCAAGAATCCTTAACCAAAACATTTTTAAAGCAAATTTCATGCGAGAGACATAGGAGTTCCTTACTTGATTCATGGAAGAAGATGCCCTAGTAGTAAATGGGTTAATCAAAATATACCTGAGGTTTACCCTAAAAGAATGGCAAGAATGATAATGACATTGAAATATTCTAGGCTTTGAAATGTAAAATGTGTACTCAGATTGAGAAGTACATGAAGCTAAAAAAAGAGAGGTCATGATGTGATAATACATAGTCCATCAATTTCAGAAGCTTCATTCAATAATATGCTTTTGGTCATCCCTGGTTGTCATGGCTTGATCCAGGTGTCCCCACAAATAAATGAATGTGTTCTGATTGATTGATCTTCAGCTGATGGCAGTTTGGATATTAGAACCTCGCTGGAGCTGTGTTGTCAGAGCAGGCTTATGGGGTTATAAGCCAGCTTCACCTTGCCACTATTTGGCACACCTTCCTGCCACTGTTTGCAGTGCTGTGGCGGAGGTGATGTCCACCCCTCTGCTCATGCCATCGTTTTCCATGCCAGGATGGAGTCTCCCCTCGTGTCTATAAGCCTAATAAACCCATTCCTCCACAAGCCACTTTTACTTGGGTTCTTTCTGCGCAGCAACTAGAAAGCTGCTGCAACAGTGGTGCTCAGGAAAACTACACAATGCCTCCCAAATGGCAAGAGAGTCTAAGGAATACAGTTTACAAGTACAGAAAAAGAATAACAAGAGCCAGTTTGGTTATGTATAATCTTATCTCAATGGGATTTTTTCAGTGACTTTTATGTTCTATTATTCTTTTGCAAACAACTTGTTACTTTGTATATTAAAAGATTTATTAGAGAAAAAACAATGCCTGATTGTGCATAAGTTACCAATGTTTAATCCTACTTTTTTAAATAAAAATCATCTTCTTTCCTCTTTAGCAGAGACTTTGAGAGAGAAGCTGTTACACTGGAAAGTCTGAAGGTTGCAGGATCAACTGAACCACATTCTGAATTCAACATTCAACATCAGAAATCAAGCAAGCAAAGGAAGTCAGGATATCTTAGCCAGAAGTCTTAGGAACATACTGAGACATGGAAACTGCTTTATTAATTTATGTATTGTTATCATCATGGTTTGAAATCATTTTAATTTTTAAATCATGGAAAAATGTAACTTGAAGTAAATCTTACAATCTTAAAGCACATAACTCATATGGGCATTTATGCTGTTTTAGGACATCACCACTATAGAGTTCCAGAATGTTTCATTATCCCACTTGAAAACCCCATACTCATTTGAAAGTCACTCTTTTTTATTTATTCTGTTATTCCTTCTCCTATCAGTCCTGGTAACCATTAACCTGCTCTCAGTCCATATGAAGTATCTTACCCTGGATATTTGATATCTACAAAATAATGGATAATGCGTCTAACTTCAAAGATCATTTACCTTGAGTCTGCTATAGGACGATATGCTCATTTATCTAAAACTAGTTCTGTTTAGAAAAAAGTACTCATTCACTACATATCTTTCAAAACCACCTTTTCTTCTGTACAAAGAAAAGCCACAGAGCAGTTGAAGGAGGCAAACATGCAGATAGAAAATTCTAACAATATATGGCCAATGCAGTGATATACATTTGCTTGGAGAATGTGGGGATGATGAAGAAATGCAGTTATCCCAAGCTAAGCACCCTGAGGAGGCTTCATAGCAGTAAAAAAGTTCATAAAGGTTTTTGTACTAATGGATTAGGAGCAAAATGGTTCTGAAGAAGAGAAAGGAAGGCCATAGGAGAGAGAAAATACATTGATAAAGACAAGTGGAAACACTTTATGCAAATTGGAAGCTTAGTTGTCCATTAAATGAATTGTCACAGAATACGTGGGACTGGACATAGGAATGATGCAATTGGAAGATTCGCTGTCAGAAATAGACATCTCATCCCCTCAATTTCTGGGGCCTATTCTTCATTCAATGGGATTTCAACTCTCAAAATCTTCAGTCACACTTAATTAATTCACAGACATTTTAAGACTTGAGAATATATTGGCTCATAATCCCCTTTATTCATATTTTATTTCTGGTTGCCATAAGCAAATATTATCTCCTCCAAAGCAGAGACACACAGGAGATATTGCATTGAATCATAAGGAAATGTCACCGTCCCTTACAGGCAAAATAAAGCCTGCACAGGGAGACTACTGTGAGGCGGAATCTGTTATTTGAGATAAATAAATAATAAGATATGTCATAGCCTAGATGAGGGTGGAGATTAGTAACAACTACTAAGCAATTTTGACCATTCCTTGCCTCGGGATTTAAGTGCTTTCTGGTCTATGCAACTAATCATTTTGTTTGTCTGTTTGTTAGATTCCATCTTTTCTCCATCCATCAGTGTCTGCATCTGCTTGCACTGTGGATCGAGGTCTTCCCTTTCCTCAAGCCAAGCTAAATACACCTGAACCCAGTTCTCTGTGCCACTTACAACTATGCCTGCAATGGACAGTCATGGGCAGCTTCCTCCTCCAGTTCACCATCCCTGTGGCCTCCTTAAGAGCCAAACTTATGGGACTTACCTGTCTAGTTTGGAACCATATGCATCCTCCATTGGCTATCCAGATCCTAGTTAATTCCAAACTCATGACGAATACAAAGATTCCATCCACACCCAAAAGAATCTCTATAGAGGTATCACCCTTCAACTCTCTGTACCTCTGCCACAGCCCTTACAAAAATAATAACACAGCTCCCTCCATCTCAACCTCATGCTATGACCTAACCCTAGCCTGTGCTTGATTTAATCTCTACACAAACCCTGGATATGGACGGAGAAAAGGGAAGGGCAGGGCCATATGCATGCTCTGTCCTTGGGACATTTTTACTGATGTATATATGACAATCTTGAGTCCTTTGTAAAAAAATAGTTAACAATTGTAATCCACATATGTGATACAATTTCATTTCACCTTGATGAACCCTAAGATGAGTGAAGTTAGCAACTGGTAAATTGCTCACACTTCAGTAAATAACCTCCCCCTTTTCTCAGGCAAATGTCTTTAACTCAGTGGGTCTCACACACACAAAAGACATAACATCCTGGTTCCACCCCCCCATTGCATGTTGTTACTGAGATTAGCAATGTCTCTGCATATTCTTCCCCACCATGACTATTCACAACCTCCTACCCCATGGACTGACCCAGACTGCCCACAGAGTAGGAAATCCAACCGATCGGGGACAGGGAAGAGGGAAATAGGGGAACTGGAGACATCAACACATTATTCCCTTATTAAGTGTATCTAATTATGGATAATAAAAAATTAAATTAAAAAAAGACATAACATTAGGAAGGGGGTTAGTTGGGAAGAACGGTTTTAGTGGGAAGAGGATAAGAGAGGGTAATTTATGGTGGTGAATAAGATTAAAGTGCATTGTATACATGTATGAAATTGTCAAAAAATGAAATAAAAGAAATAAAAGAAAAAGACATACTTTATTCTGAAGAACAAAGAAATACAGAGGAGTCAAATTCGTGAAGTAGAAAAACAAAATGGAAGGAGCGTGGAATATTTCCACATTCTGAGTTGTGTAATAGTTTCAGGTAGTTCCAGAATAATATTTTCTTTAAAAATATTCATTACACTTGTCTAGAGACCTGAAAACTGCTGATCTTTGGCCAAAGAAAGCAGAGTAAGAATGTTGGATTATGTACCAATCCATTTCTCCATGCATGTAAGTGCTCTATAACAAAAATGAATATGTAAATCAATACCTCTGGTGGTTTAAGCTTCAGAGAAGATTATGTGCAAGGGACCCTTTCCTACTAATAAATGAGGGGGATGTAAAATGAGACCGATAGATTTAATATTGTAAACAGGAGGAGTGAAAAACAAGGTTGGACCTGTGGCATTCCCATTCCTTATAGTTACCACAACTAAAAATCCCAGGAATTAGGACCTAGGTGGATAAGAGGTAGGCTTCGGAGGCTGAGGCTCTCACCTAACGCTTTTCTTAATAATTTTCAATTTCCAACTTTTTTAAAAAAATATTTTATGTATTCATTTTCAAGGAGGGAGGGAGAGAGAGAAAGAAAGAGAGAGAGAGAGAGAGAGAGCGCACCAGGACCACCACCTTGTGGGTCTGGCTTATGTGGGTCCTGGGGAATTGAACCCAGGGCCTTAGGCACTGGAAGCAAGTTTCTTAACCACTGAGCCATCTCTCCAGCCCTATTTATAACATGAAGACTATAGAGCCTCTCTTTTGGGATATTGCTTTTCTATTATTATTTTCAATTACTTTTATGAGAACAGCTTTATGTTATAGCTTAAGGGTTAAATTTAATCTTATATATGCAATGTCTTGCACATAGATGCTCAGAAAATGTCTTGTTGTATTAGTTCCATCTATCATGCTGAAAATCTGAATGCACCCAGACTAATATTTTCTTAAAATTTTTTCCTTGCTCTTAGCAGAAAGATTATTTTGTCCTGTCTTTCATTATTGTCAGTACCATGGCTTCCCTACATTTTGATGTAAATTGTGGAGTTAATCTGATCTTACAACATCAGATATGTCCCAGGCTTCAATTTTCTCCAAGCATCCTTCTAACACCATCTCTGAGTCACAGAGCCACAAAGAACGATGGGAAAGAAAGAGAGCAGTATGAATGAATTTTGTAAAATTAAAAAAAAAACAGTATTCAATATAAGCAAGGCTTTTCTAATAAACAGAACTTCTCAAATATGGAACAGACCTCTACGTAGTCACCAACCCTTCAGAGATCCTTTCAAAGCTGTCCTCTGGGGTTTAGACACCTTCATTATTGCTTTCTCCATCACTACCATCCTAGAAAGCTTACCAGAATTAGCAAACTGTTTAGGGCCAGAGCTCAACCCTTCCTAATTCATAGGCCATGTAAAGTCCCCTCTCCTGCTGCTACTACTATGACTTCATCACTCTTCAAAAGCACGAAGACTCTGCCTCACTCACAGTCCATACCAAATCCTTCCTGTCAGGTTTCCACTCCCTGCTTTGAATTCACGTAATGTTTCTCAGTGTTGCTGCAAACATAATAGAATCGCTTTGCACTTCTACTGTGAGCTCACTATTCTACAAACTGTAGGATATATATTAGTGTTAACCAAGTTGACACGTAGAAAAATGGAGACTCAAAGATGTTCCGTATCTAGCTTAATTCTAAACTGCTGGTTAGGGAGACAAGGGGAGTAAGGATGAGGCCCATGGAATATGTTGTTTTGTGGTGTTGGGGATTGAACCCAGTGCCTTGTGCTTACTAGGAAAGATCTCTACCAGTGAGCTGTATCCCTAAGTCTATTAGTTTTTCATTAAAGACAAGATCTCACTAAATTATCTAATCTGGTCTTGAGCTCACTTTGTGGACCCCCACAAGGCCCAGCTACAAAGCTCCAGCTGAAGAAGCTCTTTGAACCTTGCAATTTCACATCTTTCTCAAAAGGAACACAATTTATGAAAGATGCATCAAGATTCCCTTCTTCACGTCACATGTCATCAAATTCCTATTGTCTAAATAACATGGTTTCAAACCTCACCATAGTAAAGGCCTTTTATGTAAGGCCTTTCTTTATATCCAATATTGATCTTTCTCTTTCTTTCTGATCAATATAAATTTTCTCCACACTTAATGTGTATCATATGGATTTATGGAGATATACTTTTGGGTATAGGATTATAATAATTATTCAATTCTATCTGACTACCTTGCTCGGGGGCAAAGCACAAACACTCAAAGCTATATTTTGTTCTGTCTTGTTAGAAGCTTTTCCCATAGAGCTTTCCATTCCCTTAAATTAATGTAAATTCTTTGAGATATCTAAAGGGAAAAACAAAACAACTCTCTATTTACCTTTACCCATTATTCAAATTTGGATAACATATTCTCAAAATGCTACCATGTCCCAAGAGAAAGGCGCTGGTTCATGCCATGTCGAAGAATCAGAGGCAGCCTCTGTGATGGCCTCATGCTGGAAACATGCCCTGTGAGGGTTTCCCTAGGTCAAGGCCATGAGCTGGACTTTGATGGTTCCTAACAAAGAGAACAGAGGAAACGGTCAGACCACACTTCCAAAACGTTTCAAAAAAAAAAAAAAAAAAAAGCTGACTTCCATCCCATTTTGTGGTATTTTCACTCTCATTCCCTTCATTTTCCTCTATTGTCCCTTAATTTGCTTGTTCTTAGAGAGCCAGATGCCCTGAGGCAGCCTCCCCTTTTGAAAGATCTCAGTGGCAAGGAACTGAGGAACTGAGGGCAGCCTGCAGCCAATAACACGACAAAAATGGACTCTCCCTCCAACAGCGCGAAAGGAAATGAACACTGCCAACAACCTTGTGAGTGAACTGAGAAAACGTCCCTTCTCCAGCCCAGTTTAAACTGGACAACAACCCCCAACTAATTGAACTCAGCCTAGATGAAACGCCCTGAAGTCTAAGCTGCGTCTACATTGCTGGTGCTCAAGACTCTTAAGAGATAGGAAGCGATTGTTGGGTTAATTAAGTTGCAATGTTTCTAAATCATTTGTTACACAGCAGTGGGTAACTAACATAAACATTTGTTCTTACCAAAAGTAATGAGTCTACTTAGTAGACAAAGGGATTTCCTTCTCAGGTAATCAAAATATTTCAGAATGGGATAATATCAGTGGTTCCACAGTATTGTGAATGTACTAAATGTCACTGAGCTCCAAATGTTAAAGAGTTGATCTTATGTTCTGTAAATGTCCTCTCAATAGTAATTTCTTAAAGGGAACAGCACAATTCAGCAGGGGGAGGGGGAGACAGAAGGAAGAAAGTAAAAAAGAGAAGAAAAGAGAAACCAAAATGGTCTAATAATCACTGCTCATAGGTAGGGAAATGAGGAAGGGTAAAATCTCACAGTATGTTGAGTGAAAAGCATGTCCACCCCTTGGCACATGGATTGATCCAGTGTGCCCACGGAGGAGGACACCCAGTAGATTGGTGACAGGGAGGAGGGTAATGGGAATATAAGCGCAATGTTTGCTCAATCAATGTATCTAATTTTAGACAATAATGATAAAATTTTTTAAAGCATGTCCAGTGAACAAGGAACAAGGAAGCTGTGTCCTTGTGGGATCCTCTAGTGAAGGACTTCACTTATGAAGTTTCTTCTTAGGTGCCCACCCTTCCCCACAACCATGTGATCTGCATTCATTTTATTGCTTGGCATTGTTACTGTGTCTTGTCAACCCTAACTCAGTATGCTCTCATCCCAGCCATCCCTCACCCCCATAAAAGCAGAGCCAGAGAGTGTGGAAGCCATGAAGAACAGTGTTACTGACTTCACCACTTTCTCCACTTTAAGGGTGGGAACAGATATATTTAGAAGTTCCATGGGGTAACCAACGTGATCATTGATATGAAATGAACACCCCCCCTGCTGTATACAAGTATGATGCAAACTCCTACCCTTGGGTGGAGCCTTGCCTCTCTACCACAACTTTGCTATCTGGTTGCTGATCAAATTTTGCAACAGACACATTTATTAACAAGCGTTTGTTTTCATGCAAGCACAAGCAATTTCATTAAACTAGTTCTGTAAGCACGAAGAATTCTCAGTTGTCTTGTTAGAGTTCCAACATACATTGTGTCAAAGGTCACATGTGGCAACCTTACTAATAGTCTAGGAGGGGTATTTGGTTACTGCAATCAAATCAAGCAATCAAAATTTGTATAGCCTGCTATCTATCAAGGCTTGAACCCCAAAATTTAGTTGCAAGTCTCATCCAGGGAAGAAATAATCCTCCAAGTATTTCAGCCAATCATTCATATTGAATAAAGATTGAATCCATTAACTTTAACATGGGAATCCATTTCTATTGTCTTTTATGTTAACTAATGAAGACTGTGAACAATAAAAGTTCATGTAGCCAATGCTTTTGAAATATGGGCTTCCCCAAAATAATACTAGATGATTGTGAAATGTTATCCTTGGGATATAACCTTATCCAATATACACATAATATTCACATAAATCATTAGAAACACCCCTTCCCTGATGCCTTAAGGTTAAATGCATTTTGCAAGGAGTAGTTCTGACAGGACTTACATGTTTTTCTCTGTCAGCAGCAACTTGTATTGTAGAAGATGGCACGCAGCAGATGCTGAGAAACATTTTAATTGAATTTTCACTTTTACATTTCTGAATAGTCAAACATGTAATGTAGTTGTAGTTCTCTGGAGATTTTCCTGAAGGTTCATTTCTATCACAAGCAACATTGTATTTACTCTACAGAAATAGTTTATTTTTTTATCGTGTTAGATGCCATATTGAAATGAGGTAAGAATGAATGCATATTTATGATCTTTGGTTTTTATGTTTTTCTAACATACGTAGCCATAGACATTGTGAAAAAAATGTCTGTTGCAAAAAGGGGCTAACAAGAAGTGAAGCTAACTCAGTTTACCTCAGATTAAAGTGAATGGAAATTTACAATGTTCAAAAGTGCCTACAAGTCAAAGTCTTTCTCTCTCTCTCTCTCTCTCTCTCTCTCTCTCTCTCTCTCTCTCTCTTTTGTTCTTTCATTTTCTCTCTCTCTGTCTCTCTTCTCTCATTTTATTCATGTCACATATTAAATGTCTTCCTCAGGAGGCTGTGGGTCACAGGGCTGGAGCTCTTTCATTAATGAATGATGGTCACCCTGGACGAGCTTCACAATGGCAAGTCAGAAGCTGGCTCTGGGCATGGGTATCTGTCATTCATAGGAAACTCTACTCACCCTGAAGTCTGAACACTTTACTGGAGGCCATTCTGGGCATGGGGATTATTTAAAAATAGGATTTAAGGTTTGCTTTCCTCCTGTATCAGCCAGCCTTTTATCTCCATGATAAAATTCCCAAGTGGCTGAAGGGAGGAAGAATTTGTTTGGCTCACACTTTTAGAGGTTTCAGGCCATGGTTAGCTGGATCCAATGCTATTGGTTAGGGGCTAGGATGACCATGTTGGCAGGAATCATGCAGTGGAGCCAAGCAGCTCACCTCATGACACAAAGGAACAGAGAGAGGAGGAGATGAAAGAGATAGAAGACAAGATGCCTTCTTGAAAGGTTTGACCCTGGTAATCCAATTTCTCCAACCACAATGCCACTGTATAATGGATCTGTCAAAACGTTAACCAGTTGATTACATAGGCCACCCCTGGGTCCAGGCACTTCCCAAAAGTCCATCAGCTGGCAACTGAGCATTTAACACATAAGAATTGAAAGACATGTCATATCCAAATCATAATATCTCTGTCCTCCCTAGTCTTTCCAGATCTTTCTTTACACATTAATTTGGGTTCTAAAACAAAATCGCTATACAATAGTTCTTAGTTAAGTGAATCTGAAAGAATGTTTATTATTGAGTGCAAACCATTACTGAAGTTTGGGAGAGTCATTTCAAGTTTAATCGAACACGCCCCAAAATTATGATACTAAGGTTCTAACAGCCAGCTGGGCCCTTATTCAGTACAAGCACCATTCTTATCATCTTGAACACACAGATTGACACAGAGAAAAGGCAAAGACAGAGTCAAGCAATTTCAAAGAGGATCATGCATGAGTTCCAGAGCGGAGAGAGCAAGCAAGCGATCAGACCCCTGTCTCATAGCCCACATGATGCAGAAACTAACCTTTGATGTTGAACTTTTAGTCTCATAATGGTAAGACAGTAAATTTATGCTATTCAAGCCACCCAGGTTGTGTAACTTTATTATAGCTTCCTAAGAAATGTAACATAATAGGAGCTGGTCTTCTCTTTAGTGTGAGAAGCTCTTTTTCAGAACAATGATGCCTATTATTACAGAGGGGCTTGGGGGGAGATTCTCAAATTACTCCCACACTAAGTAAAAAAAAAAAAACCACTGATTCTAACAGGAGAAAGGAATGTTAATTCCTCCCTCATAAATGTTCAATTTTAGTATCAAAATATGCCACTGGGGTATAACTTGAAAAATCTACTTTTGTTTATGCCCCCAAGTTGCTGGCACAGGGGTTGAAAACCTTTGGAATTTCCCGAGTATTAAGAGCAACTTTGGATATTTAGAGCATGCCTCTTCAACTTCATGCTGATACAGTGTCTCTTGAAGGTCCCTAGACAGCCTCAAGATGGGGGCAGGCAGGCCAACAGAGAGGCCACAGCATGATGAGAGGGCTGAAGACTAACTGAGGTCAATCATCAATGGCCAGTGGTTTGACTCATTATGCCTATGTATTATAACCTCTTTAAATCCCATGAAGCAATGGGGTTCAGAGAGCTTCCCAATTAGTTACCACCTTAAGGTGCCCAGAGGATGGTATGCAACGAGGATATGGAAGTTTCTTCTGCATTGTCCTATTATTAAAAAAAAATAGTAAACAAAGTGGTTTTTTTTTCCTGAGTTTTGTGTGTTTTCTATGAAATTTTCAAGCCTAATGCTAGGTTTGTGGTTACCTCCAAATCCATAGCCACATCATAGAGAAATGCTGATAATCTGGAGATACTGTATTTGAGATTGAAAGAAGCAGTGAGAGTGAGGCCACTCTCGGGGGACCTGTGGTATCTGAGGTTGAATTCCAACTGATGCCTGTAAACACAGAAACCTGGAGACACAAACATCCATATACAGTTACAACTACCTCTTCATGCACTTACTCTGTAAGGAACTCTTGCCTAGAACTCAAGAGGACAGCAAACAGGAGATGATGGTCCCTGGAAAGTCCAGCCCCAGACTTCTTTCGAATCACCCTGAAGCTTGTGACTCACCTGAAGCCTTTTGTTTCAAACAACAGCTCCTTGAAAGCCAGCCTGCTAGACGCAGACAGGAAGAGTGGGAGAAGGTGGTGAGGCCAGGAAGGAAACCAGCCTCGGCCTAAACTCCCACCACGTCTTCCTTTCTTCTCCCTCCTCCTCCTTGACTTCAGGACCTTTGCTCTCCCTTTGGACAAGAAATAAAGGTAGAATGAAATACAAATTACTAGTTGGAGGCCAAAGCAATTTTTATGTCACCCACAAGTCTCACTTCCAAGACAATTAGATTTCCTTGGGCCAAGTCAATTTCCTTTCACTTCTACCATATACTTATCCTACCAGAGCACCCCACCCCATCCTCGTCCACTCATCCCCCCTCCACACACACACACACACACACACACACACACACACACACACACACACACACATGCCAAGGCAACCCTCTGCTGTCACTGCCTCTTATTTCTGTTCCATAGACCCGCTGGGTGAATGGACATGTAGGTCACTTTGCCAGGCTTTTTGGAACTTTCTACTACCAGTTGGTGTAGGTAGAGAACTGTACAGCATGGCACGGGCTGAGGTTTCAAGCAGGTATAGATCCAAATACTTCTGTCCTCTTTGTCACCTTAGGTGTCCTTGGATAATGTTTTTAAAGCCTCTGAACTAGTTTCTCTCCAGTAAAATGGGGATCTTAATTGAATGACCTGGTGTGTATATAGGTCAAATTTGATGGTCAGCTAGGTTGGAGCTCTCACTTAACAAAGGGATATTAAAATCAAGATCAAGTAACTGAGTCCTTTCTTTAAAGACATTAGAATGTCAGAACCTAAACTCTACTAAAATGCAATGAGATTATTTTTATTCTCATAATACTTAATTCGGGTTCACTATCAAATTCAATATAAATTCTGAATGGAGTGATTTCTATAAGCAAAAGGGACTACATTCAAATTCTGTATTTACCCCTCCTTACCATCAAGGTTTCTATGGTTATTTCAGAAACAGAGTGGATATATATATATATATATATATATATATATGATCAGACATCTGGAAAGAGATTTTACTTTGTTTCTCATTAGTTATCTTTTGTGAACTTTAATATGTCATGTTCTACAGTTCATGAATAACTTGCAGAGTTTTTAGGATAACTGTACAAAAATCTTATCTTATTTGCAATTCAATTATTAGTGAATATTTATTTTAACAAAGCATGCAAAAGTAGACATTGTATGCTTTAAATAAAATATGTATTGAATGTTTTTAAAATATCCACAGCATTTTATATTTCCCCTTGATTTTCTAAAGATATTTTGAAAGCACTATCATATAATTTAATGTAGACTTTGCATAAAATAAAGCTAACTGACAGAATTTAAAAATTCCTTATTCCTGTGTGTACATGTGTGTGTAGGTGCAAGCATGCCTGTGTGTGTGAATGTTTGTGAATATGTGTTTGTGCGCACGTGTGCATGCAAGTGTGTGTGTGCGTGCATGCACATGTGTTGTGCAAGTATGTTTTTGTGTGTGTGTGCATGTGTACTATAGCATGTGTGTGGAGAACAGAGGACACCTCAATGTCAGTCTGTGTGCACGTGTGTGCATGTGTGTGCATGCGTGTGTCTGTGCCTGTGTGAGTGTGTGTTTGTGTGTGTGCATGTGCATGTGTACTATAGCATGTGTGTGGAAAGCAGAGGACACCTCACATGTGAGTCCTTGCCTTCTACCTTTCTTCTGTCAAAATCTCTGGTGTTCAACAATGCACTTGGCAGCTTCTCTGGTTCCAACACTGCCAGGCATCTCCTGTCTCCGTTCCCATCTGGCTGTAAGTGCACTGGAATTAAAGATGCCCACTGCAGGGTTCAGCTTCATATATGGGTGTTGCAGAGCCAAACTCAAGTGCTTATGCCTGTGCAGCAAGTGCTTAAATCATCTCCCTGGACCCACGAGTCCATATTCTATTTGCTTTTGTTTTTAAGGTGAGGTCTCACTCTAGCTCAGACTGACCTGGCTAGCCTCAAACTCACAGTGATCCTCCAACCTTGTCCACCTTGGTGCTGGGATCAATGCATGTACCACCATGCCTGGCTCCAAATCTATATTCTTACAACACATAAAAACAAAACAATGAAAGAACACAACATCAGACCTGCTGTCTACAAATGTCCTTGCCAAAACACACACACACACACACACACACACACACACACACACACAGAGAGAGAGAGAGAGAGAGAGAGAGAGAGAGAGAAATTAGCCTTGTGTGTCCTGTCATTCCATTCTCACATCACACACACACACACACACACTATATATATATATATATATATATATATATATATATATATATATATATATATATATCCCCATAGGACTTTTAATAAATAAATATAATAATACTAACACATCTATTATATTCAACAAAAGCCAAAAAATATCTTTACCATACATAAACTAGGCTTATTACTGAAGCCAATATAATAATAGCAAATTAACAAGACAAATGTATATAAATTTGCTTAGTATAAGTTTTATGTGACATGAGAGACTTCTTAAGGAAATGAAAACCTGAAGAGACTTTTCTATCTGAGAATATGTCAGAGTAAGTTTAATGAAGAGTGGCAAGTCATGCAGAAGCTTGATAGGACTAATGGGTATAATCCCATGGTTATGAATTAATGAGAAACTGCTCCGTTAGATTCCTTCTGTGTTCTTTAATATTCAGAGACAAGAATACTATTTCCTTCCAAAACATATATATATATATATATATATATATATATATATATATATATATATATATATATATAGTGGAGTAAATGGTATACATGGGGTGGGGGAGCTGCTCACTTGAGGGTATTGTGACCTGCTTTCTGGGAAGGTCAGTAAAACTTTTCTAGGTTTCATGACTTGCTTCAGGGGAGAATAGTGAGGGAAAGTGGGTGACCTTCCTGCTTGTGGTGGTTTGATTGTAAATGTCTCCCAGAGCCTCAAGTATTTTTTTGATTAAGATTAAGCTTCCTAATTAAGTCTCCAGCCAGCAGAGCCCTGCTAGAAGAGGGTGTTCCTGGGATGGGGGTGGGGATCTTGAGTTCAGCCCTCAGGTGTTTCCTGAGCCAGTTTCAGCTCTGGCTGATGGTTCTGTCTCTGCTATAGATGTGTGATGAAATGAAGAGGGAACAAGGAGTTTAAGAGCTTTCCCTGTACCCCCAAAAACCCTGTTACAAAGTGAGCCAGCTTCCTCCGCCATGATAAAGCTTCTTCTTAATCCAGTTGGAATTTCTTTTTGTATGGGACAGAGTAAATTAAATATCAGGTGTTGTATAACTAGTTATTAAATATACATTGTTTTTCACAATGCAATAAAATACCTTGTTATACATTCAAAATTCCAAAAAGATAGATATTTTATTCTATAACTTACTCCAATGATCAATTTACTTTTTTAAAGGAGAAATTTTTGTAGCACGTTCTATTGTCCAGCAAAGCAATATGTTTGTCATGATATTTCTTTTTCATATATTCCTTGACTGTTTTTGCCATTTATTCTGTAACAAGATCCTTTATGAACAGTCCAAAAGCTTACCCTGTACTACTGATGGGACTGGGGAAAATTGATGTTTTGGTTTATAAAATGTTACTACTCAAGAGTATAATGTCTTCCTAATTACTTAAATATACATTTATGTCTTTCTATAAGAACGTATTTGTATGATCCCTCAAAAAAATGTAGTTTCACCATCAAATGCCATGTCCCTGAAGTGCCTCTTTCTGATCCCAAGACTCTTGTCATGTCCAGAGGACAATGAAAACAGCAGATGAGACAGAACTCTCTCATGGTCATCTGGAGGGACTCCTCTCACCAATATTGGGAATTGGAATGAAGAACTAAACCTGTTTCCTGCCCACCTCTATGTCAGCTATTCCAGAAATGCTGGTCATGCAGGAACCCGGCTGCTGAGACAATGATGTCATTGTTTGTATAGTGTAAATATTAAAACTTCTCTCTCTGGGGAAATTAGGTACCGTATGAATTTCAATAAAACTGATATTTTACATGCCACCTCATGGTGTTAGCTGGGTTTCTCAGCAACCTATTCCAGAACCCTTGCAGAGTGAGGGTGTGATTAGTACATTATTACTTTCTATAAGCTTTGTAATTAAACCTTCCTATTGATTTCTACTAACTTTTCATAATTTATTCTTAAGTACCTTATCAGGTTTGCCACCATTTTGAATAGAATATGTCCCACATATTATTTTTGTAGAAAGTTTATTGCTTTTTATATATTCATCTTATACTCACTTTGCCAAATGTTCTTATTCTTACTAATATGCCATAATCTTATTGATTTTCAAGTGATATAATTTCACCACCAGGATAAAGAAATATTTTTATAATTCTTTCCAATTTTTTTGGATTTTCATTTTAATTAACAGGGCTTAAGTATTTAATGATTTAGAATAACATTTTTAATTGAGTGTTTGATTATTATTATTTCATATTAATTAAACTACTGTTACCACTTAAAAATTATTAGATTTTTAAATTCATATTAGCAATCTTCAACAATTAGAGAAAGATAAAAACCAAGTTTCTTCTCTACAATCCTGATGTCAGATTTGTAAATTTAAAATTTAAAAATCTGGGCTAGAGAGATAGCTCACAGTTAATTCACTTGCCTGAAAAGTATAACAACCCAGGCTTGATTCTCCAGTACCCATTAAAGCCAGATTCACAAATGGGCACATGTGTGTGGTATTCATTTGCAGTGGCAGAGGACCTGGCCCGCCCATTCTGTCTGTCTGTCTGACTGGCTATCTCCCTGTCTTTCTCTGCTTGCAAATAAATAAAAACATCTTTTGAAAAATCGGATAACCATTCACCAAATCAGTCACACATTGTCTTTTTATAACCCAGTAAAATCCAAGAATCTTTTTGACTTTTGAAAATGACAACATGAAATCCTATCTCAAATATCAGAAGAAGAAAAAGGAGAGGAAGAAAAAGAATGGAAAGAAGAGTAAGAAGGAGGAGGGAGAACGGGCAGAGAAAGGAGGAGGAGAAGGAAAAAAGTTGTTTTAAGGAATACCTTGTGTGAAAGCTTCTCCCCAAAAATAAAGCAAAATATTTGAATGGTAACATCAATGAATCATTATGTTAGATCAAGCAGGAAATGGAAGTTTAAATAAAATTTTAAGTGTAGAAGACCATTATGGAGGTGTTAGGTGAAGAACAAGACTTTCTGCCAACAGCATTCGCTCTTTTCGCAGAAAAAAATAAATGGGGCTTCGTTTTTTTTTCTGGACTCAGCAAGGGAAACAGGACATTTTTGTCTTTATGAAAGTCAAGTTCCCATATTGAAGTATATGATATTCAGGGGCAGCAGAGTCCATCTGTTTCTCTTTCACAGCTATCTGTTTTATTTTTAAGATGAAAATATTCCTTAGTTACCATGAGGGACTCAAGAACTGAATGCATCTCAAGTTCAAGTACTAAGTAGGACAGGTCAAACTGGGCTCAGATGGCAAGTGCATATGGAGCACCAGGGAGACCTCAAGAGACTGGAATGTAGGAAAAGTATGCTGTGTTGACTGCTAGCAATTTCCCAAACTTGAGCAGAACATCCCACCTGCAGTAACAGATGTCATTGTCCAAGTTCAAATCCGTTGTGGTTGGTGACAGAAATGGAATCTTCTGGAGCACCTAGTGCCTAAGTACCTAGCATTGAGTAAAGCTATCTATCCAACACAGGTGAATTGATCTGGTCGAGGTACGTGAGAATAAGCAAGTCACCTGGACTCAGCAAAGGATCCCGGAGGCTGGGAGCTGATTCAGTCTTTACAGGTGCCTATGACAAAGCTCCAGGTGTGGAACAAAGAATAGAACCCTGTCTCTATGTGTGAGAAGGCACATAAGGCCACAACCCACTGTATCCCAGGGGAGCTGAGTTTCACCAGTTAATCTGATGGCTGGTAAATATAAGTAGAGTGATAAGGATTTTGAGAAGCCCCCTAGGGGGGTTAGCAATCACATGCCTAGTGTGCCCTGAGCTGCAAGATTAGTGTTGGTAAGCCCATCTGTTTCTATGTCACAACCATCTGTTTTATTTTCAAGATGAAAATATTCCTTAGTTACAGTAGGGACTTGAGAGCTGGATGTACCCCAAGTCCAGGTACTGAGTAGGGCAGGCCATGCAGGGCTTAGATGACGATGAATATGGGGCACCAAGGAGACCTCAAGATCCATGATTAGAAGAAGAGAAAGCCAACTGCCTAAACAAGAGTAGTCATCTTTATCACATCTGCCAAGGCCTGGGAGACATTAGAGGAAGGGGATGGATTGAATATGAGTGTTGCTCTCACTGCTGGCTTGAGATCTCCAGGGAGATGGGGGTAGACACTGAGGAGACTTGAAACTCATCAGAGCAGAAGATCAGGCTGCTGAGAGCTCCACACTGAAGGAGATTTACAGCATGCCCACCAAGGCTCAAGGAACATTGAAGAAGAGGGGACAGAAAAAATGTAAAAGCCACAGGGTGTGAAGGAGCATCCTGAGGCATTGTTTCCCCCACCCCCCACAGAGACTGACTGCTACATTCATGACCTCACAGTGAATCCCAACACCCCCACTGAGTAGGCCCCTCAGGGGAATGGGAGTGGATGGAGGAGAGGGGACAAAAGTACAACCTGATGGGATTATGGCCAACATGAAATATGTTCAAACAGTAAAGTTCATAATTAACAATTTTAAAATTCCTTAATAGATTTTTATCTTCATAGGGCACATTTAGTCATGTGAATGCATGTGTATTTAGATATGTCCTCAGGTTGTGTGTATGGAGGCCAGAAGTTGACAATGGGTGTCATCTTCAACCACTCTCCTCTCCTCTCTTTTTATACTGGGGCAGGTCTCTTCCGTGGGCCCAGAACTGGCCATTTCAGCCAGCTTGCTCGAGGGAGTCTCTGCCTCCTTTGCACTGGGTTTCTGGGTGGCTGCCATGGCCATTTATGTAGGTCTAAGTTCAGTCTGCTAATTTTTTTAAATATATATTTATTGTCCATACTGTGTTACATTATTCAGTGGGCAAACAATGAGCTGTTATCCCCAATTCCCCAACGTCCCCCTCCCCATCCCCAATCAGCAGGATATCCTCCTCCGTGTACCATCTGGATCAGTCCTGTGGCAGGGGGCCCTTGATAGCCTAGTACTCAGCCCGGACCTCCTGGCTCAAGTGTGTTGTTGCTGTAGGGTGCCATGCCTCTGGATAGTCTCCCCCACCACGGCTCTTACAATCTTTTCGCCCCCTCTTCCACATAGTTCCCTGAGTCGTGGTGGATGAGTTTTAAGGCTGCTTTAAGATTGTGAGTTTAGGGGTCTTTGTGATGAAGATCTTTGGTTTCTGTCTCACTGGCTTATCCTGTGTAGGTTGAATGTCTGTGGCTGTGGGTCCCTCGGTCCTCCCGTCATTCTCTGTGGGGTTCCATCTGGGTCCTCCACTGTATGACTATGGTGGTTCCTCTCCAGCCAGAATCTCATGTATCGGCCTACCGTCGGTTGTTAGGTTTAGATGGGCCCCAGCTCTCTCGCTGTATCCTGAAAAATACACTAATTTATTCTGCTGGAGGACTTCACTCAGCTTAGAGCCCAATGAGACTAATGTGCATAAAAGCAGAGATTGAGGTAACCATCTGTGCCTGTACTTGGTCAGATCAAGTTATCTCTGGTTCTCTGGCTACCATGACAGTACATTATTAATCTCTAAGGAGGGCTGGTCCACTTTTACTTTTTATCCTTAAGACTGATTCTATCAAATAGAGTTTTGATTTTTCCATTTTATCCTGAAAATTTTCTGGCTGAGTGACAGATAGCTTAAGTTTTAGTGATTCACTTTAGAGGCTTAAAGTCATGAATAAACTAGTTATTGCTTGGTAATCTCCCTGATATCTACCTCCTCATAATTTATAAATGGAGGCAGCTGTTGAAGAAATGGAGAGATGGTCCTAATGCTCTCTCAGTCTCCATTTGTGTCCAGATCCTCTGAATTTCAGAGGCCTTTCAGGAATAATCCCCAGAAGCACCACTTAAAATGGTCCTTTGTTTTATTGTGGAGAATGTTCTCTTTCTCCCCTTTTCAGATCTAGGTATATGATCCTGTTTGTTTGATTGTAAGCATCCAATCTGACCTCCAGTGCTTCTTGGTTTCTCTGAAAAGAAACTTCTAGGGAGACAGGGGTCAATTTATGATTAAAAGTGATGTGACTGGGTCTTATACTTGCTGCTTTGCCAGAAATAAAAATCTATGCCCCATAGTAGAGGCACTGGAAAAGGAGAGCAAGGCCAGAGATCTCTCAGCATCAGCTGTCTGCTTCAGGCTCCACTGGTGCCTAGAGAGCTCAGGGTGCAGAGACCTCTTCCAGCATCTTGCTGTCAGCCTCCCTCCAGAGTCCTGTGTGCATGCAGGGCCCTGGTGTGCACTGGCTGAAGCAAACACTCAAAGCCAGTGTCTCCTTCAACCTCCCACATTTTAAAAAATAAAGTGTGAGCTGAGCGTGGTGGCACACACCTTGGGAGGCAGAGGTAGGAGGATTGCAGTGATTCTAGGACACTCTGAGATGACATAGTGAATTCCAGGGTCATTCTGGGCTAGAGCAATATCCAAGCACACACACAGAGAGAGAGAGAGAGAGAGAGAGAGAGAGAGAGAGAGAGAGAGAGACAGAGACAGAGAGAGACAGAGACAGACAGACAGACAGAGACAGAGAGAGAGATAGAGAGAGAGAGAGAGACCTGAACTTTTGGGGCTACAGAGATGGCTCAGTGATTAAGGAACTTGCCTGCAAAACCTAATGTCCTGTGTTCAATTCCCCAGTACCTGTGTAAAGCCAGATGCACAAAAGGGGTGCATGCATGCATCTGGAGTTCATTTGCAGTGGCTGGGGTCCTGGCATACCCATTCTCTCTCTCTCTCTCTCTCTCTCTCTCTCTCTCTCTCTCTCTCTCTCTCTCCCTCTCTCTCTCCCTCTCTCTCTCTCTCTCTCTCTCCTTGCAAATAAATAAAATATTTTTTTAAAAATATAAAAGGCTGGAAGGTATTTTATACTGGAAATTATAAAAGATCCCAGAACTGTATGCTTCTGGGACCTTGCAAAGTTCTGTTTCCTAGCTTCACTCTAAGGATGCAAAGAGTTTCCTAAAACATGAAGCACACTTTCTGTTAGAAAAGGAAAGTCTTTGTGCAGACTTGAGGAAAGATGCTTGTCATTCCTCTAAGGAGGACCAATCACATTAGCCCGCCTCAGATCTAACATCAATATTTTGCCAGGTCACAGGCCTGTTCTTTCCCAATCTTATCTATGCATAGAACTGCCATTTTACACTCTTACAACCCTCATGACTTTGGTTAGTATTTGGATCATAAAGACATTTTTGCAGGAAAATTCTCTTGACATAATCCAGTCATAACTCATGTCTTCCATTGCTCCTATTATCACTTTTTCAATATCCCATATAAAATCACATGAGGTTGCTTTGGTCTGACTAAATTCAGCATCCATGGTATCAGATAACAAATTATGCAGCACACGTGTCCTAACACACAGTGGTGAAACTGACCATATAAATCATTTGTTACACACTCTACTTTTCTCCACCCCCACACTCCTTATTGCTGCAACTAAATCTACATTGTTTTCATCAAATTCAGTGCTATAACTTGATTTATTGATAAATTTAGAAAATTTGCAATGCTAGAAATGTAGAGAAATTATTTTCACCTTCCCTCTTTGTTGGTTGGAGCGGGAGAGATGGGAAAGGCAATGTCCTTTGGGGAAATAACCACAGGATGAGTTCCAGGACCCACTGGGACCACTGTCAGTTGAACATTTGTCCAAACTCCATTGTTCACCTGAACTCCGTAAGCACCTGCTTTTTAACTGGAGGACCACGATGCTCTTTGGGGTCTCTTGGAACCAATGTCAATTCAGAGCCAGTGTCTAATAGGACACAAAAGGTCTGATTATTTCGTTTTCCTAGCAAAGGCTGTAGGTCCCTGAGAGGAAGGATAGAACTAAGCTTAACATGGAAACATTTGAGGGTTACAGGACGGTCCTTCCTCAAGAGTACCTGGCCACCTCTTCATTCAAGGGGTCCTGGATCTGTAAACTGGCTCAAGTCTGGAAAATGGTTAAGAGGACTTGATTCTCTGTTACTATATTGCAGAGTAGCTGTTGGTTCCTTTGCTCTGGAACTTTTCTGCATATACAGATCAAACAGGAACTTAGAAAGCTTCTTGTCTATTTCACTTTTTGGAAGACCATGATTAATCAGCCAGTACCAAAGGTCTATAAGAGTCATTCCATCATGAGCTTTGTTTTGACTATGTTGTCTATTATTGTAAACATGCTCACCTCCTCTCCTTTGGTGACTCAGTGCTGCCATTTGGCCCCCGTTACTCCGAGATCCAGTTAAACACATTGCATCTAATTCACCCAACTCCACAACAGCAGCTCCCAGTGTGATGCCCAAGGGATGTCAGGCAGCTCAAGCACATTCACAGTGGGCCATCTTTGAATCCATATGTCAGTCAACCAATCAAATAAACTCTTGGCACCACTTCTAACTGCTTGAGCTGCGTTGTGAAAACTATAATCACTGGTCAATGGGCCCATCTCAATAAATTCAGCCTGATTCAATCTTATATTTCTTCCACCATTATCTCACACTCTTAGAATCCACTCCCATGCATATTCTCCATGCTTCTGCTTATACAAGTTAGGAAACTCTTGAAGTTCTCTATGGGTGTATCTTACCTCCTCTTGACTCACAATTTCTATCGTTTCTATCTCACCTTTAGGGGCTTGCTTCACCTTATGTCTGATTATAGGCCTAGAGATGAAGATGGGTGGGAACTGAGGGATATGGTCTTGTCCAGTACCTCCTACAGGAAGTTTCATTGCAGGTTCCCCAGACAAAGATGGAGTCATTCCCCCAGGCAAGGAAGAAAAGGGTAATGCTTCAGGGCCTGGGGAATGGGGATGCAACTCTTGCTTAAAAAGGGGAGACTACTTCCTCAGGCAAAATAACTTCATCAGAATCTGAGAGTTCATTGTCCCCAGATTCTTCAGGGCCTTCCCACAATCCCCATCCCAAGTTTCAGGATCCCACTCTTTTCCAATCAGCACCTTCACTTTAACTTCTGACAGCCTGTGAGGCTGGGACTTGTACTTGAGTTGCAAGTTAGCCAATCTCAGAATGAGAGCTTGAATTTGGTTTTCCGAAATTTGAGCCCTCTTAGGAACCTTCATAGCATGTATGTGGGCCTTAACTGAGAAATTTCCTTTCCAAGCTTCTGCTTGTTGCTTAATAGTTTATCCAGAGATACTAGAAGCAACCAACCAGCATCACTCTTAACATAGTTCACACCATGGATTATCAGTGAATGCTTTATTACCAGCAACAATTCTCTCCTTATCACTAATAGAGCCTTTAATAGCAGTGAAGTTGGAAACCTGATGCTAGATAACACCAAGTTAACTAAAGAAATGACTCTTACAATTGTCTTTCCCCAGAACCATTCCTGGTACCAAATTCTGTATTAGTCACAGTTCTCTAGAGGAACAGAACCAACAGAATTAATTGTAGCAAACAAAAAGGGAATTTATTGGATTAGTTCATGGCAGTCCCACAATCACAGTCTACAAGAGTCAAGAAACCAGTCACCACTCAGTCCACGTGGCTGGTTGCATCAGTATTCCAAATTTAGCAATGAAGGCCTAAAGGCTTCCTGGGGAATCTTCACTGCAGGCTGGAAGGCTGAGGAAGCTTCATTCCAATGCTGATGAAGAAATGCATGACACATACCAGCAGCCAGGCAGGGGGAGAAAGAGATTTCTTTCCCCTTTAAATAGCCTTAAGGCAGGGTCTTGAAACCTTATTCCAGACTTGTTGGCTTCCTGAGTCTGAAATTCCCTTCTTGTACTGTTCTCCCAGGAAGGGATTTTAATTTCCAGCTTCCCTGAGCTTTCTTACATCCTGCCCCCTACTTAGAGCCTATCTTCCTGTAAACATCCTCAGAGATTCAACAAAGATTACTAAAAAGGTCAAGTTGACAACAAAACTTAACCATCACACTTCTTATATGAAAGTAATGCTATCCAGCAAGATTGGTCGAAAATTCTGATTGGCCACAGAACACAATAGTAGGAACTACACACTTTCCTTTTGTTGACTCCAAGACCATTACTGATATTCATTTCCCCTATCTCCACATATTAGATCTCTTCCCCTGAAGTACTGCTCATGGTGCAAATGTCTTGCCTATTGAGTGAACTGTTGCCCCAAAATATGATCCCTTTGATGTGATTCCTATCAGGTCAAAGTCATTTCTTTCCTACAGATCAAGGATCATGAGAAGACATGCCAGTAACTTAGTGGTTCATCTGATAGCCAAATATATTCAATTTTGTCTCTAATTATGTCATAGCAACCCTACATCCTCACAATGGTGACTGTATTGTCTGATTACTTTCCTGTTGCCATAAATATCCTACGTGTACCATGGCAGCCATAGCTTTAAGGCTAGTGGGACTCTTGTTATGTCCATCCAAGTGGCTCCCTTGTGAGCCATGCTGAAACACAGCTTTCCTGGACCTTAAAAATGACAGCAGAACTCCTGGTAACCTCTTAGATCAACTCCCGTATTTTCTACCTATCAGAACCATGAAATGGCAACTATTTTTAAATTTATACTTGAGATATGTTATGTCCATGATGGAAGCTCCACAGCCACTTGAAGAGTCTATCCCATTACTTCAAGGTTAGAAGCAACTACAATTATGTGTTAATGCAATTTCCTGATTATGTAATAATTGGCACACCTACTTCCCTTGGTGGGACCCTTGCACAAAAGCCATATACAGTGTGGAGGTGGGGGTTACCTTCTGTGTAGGGCGTGTACCTGCACTCACAGGAGCTGAAGAGGTACAATGATCCAACAAACGGAGTCTTGACAAAACCCAAGACTGTTCCTTGTTTCAGAAAAGCAGCAATGAAGCTATAAGAAATATTTTATATCCAGCTATATGTTTTTGCATGCCATACTTATCTATAATTTAAATTCCAAGTACTACATGAACTTAAATCTTTAGCTTTCATGTTGGGAAAGCAATAGAAAGTAAATTTAATCTAAAAAGCAGAATTAAAAACATATTATTTGAGAAAATTTAAACTAGACCTTCAAAATAAACACAGCACTGGAAAATGTAAATTCACACAATTAAATGAAGTAAGATAATATGCAGGGAGAAGGAAACAAAGGAGAACAGTTTTTCTAGGAAGAATCAAAGCATCTGGTATTTAAAATATAAGCTGCTTTCCAGAACATTCCAGAAAGAGGGAGGAAAACACTTCAGTTTTCAATGTTTAATGACCATGCTTCAGTCAGCAAGATAAATATTTTATAATGTTTTTAAAAATCCTATCTGCATATCTTATTGATATCTCTTGTTTAAAAATATCAAACACTTGTTTGAAATTAGAGTGAATCAACAAGTCTATCAATATCTGCTCAACAGTTGGTAAAGGAAACAAACAGCTAGGTTTTCAGGCGCCAAGTTTCTTACCAAAGTTAAAGCTAAACTAATTTGGGCTTCTCCAGTAAAGACTTCTGAGCATCTTAGGAATGCAAAAGGAAGTATTTAGTGTTAGAATGGAGATAAATCCATGTTTATTTAATTTGGTTCTACTTGCTTGTTTGTTTGATTGTTTCTTTTTTTCCACTATTTTTCTTCATAGAAATGAAGGCAATGGTTAAGCTGGCTCCATAGCTTCCAAAAGCTGCAGTGTATCGTGAATCACAGAGCTCCTGGTTTTCATTAATATTTTAGTTTTATAGTATTGAAATACAAAGGTAAAGCCACATCAGAAAACAAAAGAGATTTCAAAAAAGCATATATTTTTTTCTTTAGGTCTTGGAATGTAACTCAGTGGTAGAATGTGCAGCTAGCATGCTCTAAGTTCAATAACCAAAACCACCACCATAAGAGAAAAAAGAAAAATGTCCAAAGCCAATTTAGTTCCTACATAAGTAAAGTTAAGTGTTTGGTTCAGGAATATGATGGGATTTGCTTATGACTGGACGCCAGTGTAAGCATTTCTTTGGTAGCCTTTGCACATGTTCACGTGGATCAGTTCTGATGACACTTCTCATATTGCTGGCATGTAAAGATTTGTGTCTTAATCTGATGAAAGATGTTGGAGTTTAAACTAAAACTCAGAACTAAATGAATATCCTTTTTTTCTGTTCATCAAAAAATGCACTGAAATAAAAAATTATCGTTTAGAGGTCATTCATATAATTTTATGTTGAATATTTTCTATTATTATATATTCTTTTGCTATAATATTTTCTCATATTACATATTCCTATGCTGTGTTATTTTCTCATTGCTGTGCACAGACTCCTGATCAGAAGCAAAGTAAGGAAGTACAGGATTTATTTTGGCTTACATTTTCAGGAAGTAAAGTCCATCAAAGCGGTGCGTGGTGGCAGGAGTGTAGAGCTGGTTCCTCACATGACAGTCAAGTAGCAGATGGTTCACTGTATAAAGCTCCTCCAGAGTAAGATGAGTATTTTAGTTTGGTTTCCTAGGCTCCAAAAGCTGTGGAAGGCTTCTATAATACTAACATACCTATGGCAAGCTGAGAGGAAGAGACAGGAGAATTTTCCAAAAGTGTACAGACCAGCTAGCCTGGCCCTACCTCAAATGTCGTGGAAGATGAAGATTGTTCCCCTAAAGTTGTCTTTTGTCTTCCACGTGTACTTTGTGGTTTTTGTACACCTGTATACACACATGCACACACACAAAAAATAAAGAAATAAAACTAATAAAAATAAGCACACAGTATATAGTATACATAGAATTACTTGTCATATTTTGGGGCTTCTTGTTCTTCTTAACAAATGAGGAGACTGGTGAGATAGCTTAGGTGGCAAAGTGCTTGCCTTAGAAACCTGAGTTCAATACGCAGAAGTCACATAAAAATGCAGGTGTGTTGGCATTTAGTGATAATCCCAGAGCTGAGGAGGCAGAGTTAGGAGGATCTCTGGGGCTTGCTAGCTACTCAGTCTTGCCAAATTGGTGAGCTCTAAACAATGAGAGATCCTGACTCAAATGAAAATGGCATATGGCCTTTCTGAGGATGACATTAGATATCATTGTCCTCTTGCCTCCACAGCATATATACTCGGGTGGTTTGAAAGAAATGTCCCAATAAGCTCATGTATTTTGAATGTCCCCACCTCATGGCAATTTGGGAGGTGGACCATTGCTGGAGACAGTGTGGCACTGGGGCAGAGACCTTGAGGTTTATTATTTCAGCCCATTTGGTATTCAAGCTAGCTCACTCTTGATGTGACAGGATGTGATGCCCAGCCTCTGCACTGGCATGCTTTCCCTGCCAGAACCAAACTTCACCTCAATACTTTAAGCTGAGAGAGGCCTTTACATCCTATAAGCTGCTTTGGGTCAGCAATGAGAAGGTAACTGCATGAATGAGAAGGTAACACACATGAATATGCATCCACCCCTCCACACACACGTATCCATACAAGTACTCACATGCACACACTTATAAATTTGAATACAAATAAACCCCCCAAAATGCAGCTGAAAAACCATGGACCTAGCTTAAGAGATTCTCATATTCAGCTAGGAGGAGACCCTTGTATCTCAAACACAGGATACAATGGGTCCAGGGGCTGAGCATTAATTACATCTAACAATTTGGAAGAGTTCAGCAGGCCTATGTACTCCAGCTACAGGACAGACCCCAATCTCCTAACTGATCGTGTCACAACTGTTACCCAGCCATAATTGCACACTGATTTCTTCAAGCAGAAACAGAAGTATGAGAGTAACTAAAACTGATTCAAGGAAATCTTGACGCATAAAATCCTATGGTGACACACCAGTTTCTGAGGTCTACGGTCATGTGCCACACTCCCTGCCCAGTGCTAGCTAGCTTTCTCCTCACCAGGGACAGCCTACTCAAGCCATCCAAAATGCTCCCCACAACCTCCCAGTGTAAAGCCTCAACAGGTAGCCCACAACCCCAAAGAGGAACTCTTTTCCTTCTCTGGGACACTTCCTCTGACAGGATTAACCCACTTGCTGGCACTGTGAGCAGTCCCTTCAGGCTCTTATACTCTGGCCCAAGGACCTGGACAAGACAACTTCACTGTCCACAATATGTTCTCTGGCATTTCATTTTCAATGCCATTACATTGAAACACTGACCCCCAGTGGTTTGCTGAACCAGTCAACGACAGCCTATCATGCACATCAGCTCTACACTCAGTAACATCATGTCAGTTTGAAATGAACCATAGTGGATATTTGCACCACAGAAATTGACAAACATGTCATAGCTTTTTTCCCAAAAACTAATTGATAAATTTTTACCAGCCTGCTAACATCTCAATCCCACTTCCATCACACCAGATTTACCTAATGACAACACTTCACCTGGCATTGTGCCTAAGTATCTTGCATAGTTCATAATGATCTCTATTTCATAGATAACAAAACAAAAGTGAGATTTACAGGTACATATGTATAACTCAGTTAGAATGCTAGAAAGCACATCTGGAGTTCCAAAGTAGGTCTTTTTGACACTCTGATCCACATGTATGTATGTAAGGTAAAACTATCCACTAATGTAGCATGAAAAACAGTTTATCTTTGTATAAACTTATACATTTGTGTCACATACCTGTACTGAAAAACAACCAAAAACGAGTTCTGAAAAGAGTTCCTTTTCTCATAATTATAAACATAGCTATACTTATCGTCCAAACTAATTTGGGACAATTATCATCATAAGCACCTTTTTCTGGGTATTTCTCACCCCTGATCTATTTAGTGCTATTCTAAACTAGCTCATTTCATATGAATTTCTTCTCATCCCTTCCTACTATTTATAGCCCTCCTTTCTACCTTGGTTCTAGTTTATCTTTCATTTTAGGATGATTTTTAATGTCAATTTATATCTTTTCTCCGCGAGATTGTGGGCAATCCCATGTTATTGATCTTTCTCTCTTCACAGTCTATTTTGATAGAGCCATTTCTCAAAAGATCTTGTTGAAATAAAATGAACTTTTTCATGTCTTAACCAATGAGAGTCAATATTCAGTTTTTATTTTATACTCATTCCTTTCACTTTGCCACAGTGGCAATTGATAGCATCTATATTCAACATTTTGGCTTTCAAAAGCCATAATTCCATGAAAGTTTTAGTATCAAGTCACAGGTAGAGCAGAATTACTGCTCGATACACTGGATATTCTGTGGGTCTATTTCAAACTATGTGCCACAACACAATTGCATTCATATATTTTTGTAAAAGAGAGTAGCACAACCTTCTCTTGTCTCAGGAGCATAATTTCCCAACATTATGTACAGTTTGTATAAAGGCAATATTTTATCACAGTTGTCTGAGTTCATGTAGTGTTAACATGTGACTCTAAAAATTCATAGGGAAACCAAAGAAGGCATTGCAACCCTTAAACTATGATTGCATATATTCCAATTCTGAGAAGTAAAAATTACAGAAACTCTATTTGCCACGAATTTAGTAGTCACTGATCTCACCTCTGAAGATCCCCAAAGCATTAGTCACGGTACCCCACCACCCACTTCTTTATCTCCAAAAAGTTCTATTTTGGTTTTGAGTCCACCTAAGTTTGGAGTTTATAAGTTTCTCTCTAAAGTTAGTCATAGATCATTAATCTGAATGTCTTGACTCTTGTCATAAGGGACAAAATTGTTTTTCTTTTCAATTTCACCCTGTTAATCTTACCTAGAAGCCTTTTAGCCAACCCACATCATTTTTATCCCAACTCCATCTGTGTAGGGATTTTGCTGCTGCTTGAACTTTTTCTTTTTGTAGCCCTTACTCATAAATCATCTACTTAGACCCATAATCATTTAATTTTCCTCTTCAGTTAACTCTCTCTGGGTAATATAAATCAGATTATTACATTCTATATTTGCATAAATTTCCCAAAGCAAATCAAAGAATTTCTCACAAACATGACCTCATTAACCATTCTCAGGTCGAGATAAAGAATGTGAGGGCACATAGTTTTATTTCAGCATAGAGAAAACAGAACCACAGAGCATTTCTATAAAGATTAGGTTTGAACCTAAGATTAAATAGTATCCCATATAACCCAGATTGGTTAAATTTTACAAGGTCAGGCCATGAGGCATATTTCAGTGGAAAGTGAGACATTTTGGTCCATTCTGCCACTCTTGAGAAATACATTCTCCACATTATTTCACAGGGCAGACATAGTTGGCTTGGGTTTCCTCAGATATGACTTTCCATCAAGTGAGAGTTTCTGGGACTCGTGTGCATTGGTGATTCTCGCTGCTCTGAGCATTTGCCCATCCTGCTTCGACAACAGCTTTAATGATTCTCATGCATTGTGTGACACAGTAGAGAAAAGGTGATAACGCAGATGATTTGAACAAAGAAGTGCCTTCATAGTCTCACAGAATACACAGGCCAATGCCACTGAGGTTGATGTTGAGCCTTCTTCCTCTGATAGTCCTAATACAAGAAATATTCTGAAACCACAAACAGAGGGCTGCATGCCTGTCTGAGTGTACTCAGCTCTGGGATTCTCACACACCAGCCCCAGCCCTCACCCCAGCATCTAGGTCCTGGTTACTACCAAGTGGGTAAGATGGAATATTGAGTAGAAAGAGAGAAAAATCATGCTTCAACTCCATTTATTCCAAACTAATGTGGAAATTCCAGTTGGAAAAGTTATGGGTTTTAAACAGGCAGAGCTTAAACACACATTGGAGGAATTCATGCATGATCCTAGGAAAAAAAATATCATTAGGAAGTTAACCTTGTTTCTCTATCCCTCCTGCTGACCTCAACTTATTTAGTTCTGCTACTTCCTGCTGTTTTCTGTTTCCCATGTCTTCAGGCCCACTCCCCTTGCAGAGGGTTTCACATTCATCTTCTTGATTCTATTTCAATCAAGAAAAATCTATTATACTATTGGATAATACTTATATAGAATGTGTCCCATGTGCAAAGTGGTAGGGAACAAGAAATAGAGCTATTCATCAAACCTTATGCTAAAGGTGTCACACAATTATGACAAAGCTTCACTTAGGGAACTCACCCTGTTCCTCGCTGAGGTGTGTGGAGCACCATTCGGGACTTATAAGTGTCCTGTGCTTCTAACAGCAAGTGGTGAAGCTGAATTCCAGCCACATCTTTCTGTCCCCAAAGGCACATCCTTTCCACTTTCCCACACAACTTTCCAGGTCACATTTTATCCTCTCTCTATTAAATGATGCATGCATCCTGAAATTCCTTCAGGGCTCATCATTACTAGTAGTAATTTCAGACATGCATCTGTTTCATTATGACACATCTTCCAATGGGCAAGACCATCACTGTCCATTAATCAGACCGAGTAGGCATGACATTCAGTCCAGCCTTGCAGAGGGTCACACCAATGAGTACTTTGAAATATAAGTCAAGGAGACAGGTATTCCTAAGATCAGATGCTAATAAATCTATTTAAGTTGAAGCACTGTAATCATAATCTGAAGCTTGACTTGCTTTAATATGTCCAGCAGTATAATACATCGGTTCCCTACCCATCTTCTCTGACCCTGAGTGACATCACTTACATATTACTGGACTTCATAAACTCGGTGGGTCATATATCTATGAATGATTTTCTTATAGGATATCAGAGGATTTTCTTATAGGATATCAGAGTTGTGAATGTCTTTCTATGCTCAAGAGTAATAACCAGAAAGCAGAGGGGCTTCTAAAAATATCTCAGTGATGAGTTCTTAATTCATGAATAGGTTTTAGATATCCTAATTTTCAAATTTTTCTGCATACATGAATTTTTCTTTGTATACTTGATCAAGCCTTCATCAATTCCTTCAGTGCAATTCCAGTGCTCAATTTAGAAATTTCATTCACCTACACTACAAATTGTTCTCCATAATTTCTGCCCTTATTGTATTATCCTGTTATAGCACAAAAGACCAAGCTCCTTAATACTTGCTTGGAGTACCAGCTACCTGAGAACAGAAGGTAGTCCAGGGTTTATAACACTCTATCACTACTATGACTGGAAGTTCTGTAGATCCCATTGTTTTACTAAAAAAAAAAAGGCCATCTCTGAGTGCAAAAGGAAGTAGAATACAGGATGTATAGGACAGCATCCTCTATAGTCCCCAAGTGATGGTAGAGACCACAACTCCTTACCTACACGGGACATGTGAATGAGTACACCAAGTTCTGCATGTATGCTAAACACTAAAGTTTCATGTTAGTATGTGCCCAGCAGCATCACCTAGCGACTATGCTACCTAACAAAGCTGTCCTATGACATCATCAGTGAAATACACGAGGATAAATACACGCATTTATGTGATGAGGCCTTTCCCAACTCTTTGATGCCTGTGTGTCTCCATTCCCTGCAGGATGACAGACCCGAGAGGAATGCTCCTGTGGATGGTGTTGTCTTTCTCCGTTCCTTAGAACAGCAGCAAGTGGGTCATCTTGAAACTTGCCAGAAACACAAAGGCTCAGGTCCTTCCCAGATTGATGAAACTAAAACTCTGGGCATAGGACTCGGCAGCCAGTTTGAACATCCTTCCAGGTGATCCTGGATCATGCTCAATGTGGTAACTTCTGAGTGGCTTTCTTAATTTACTCAAACATACCTACTGTTCTGTCATTTTGCATCTAGGCCACCATACTATTCTTAATATTTCTCTGCCCACAGTATAGTTTATTTTATGATCGGTGTGCATGAGTATGTCTCTTCTCATAGAGCTCCTCCAGGCATTGGGTATCAGAGGATTATTATTTTTACATACTCAATGCTTTATCCTTGTTTGGGCACATATGAATAGTCAATGAGTGCAATCTATTGATAAATATTTGTTTAGGACATATTATTCACCATGGGTTTTCTAAGTGTCTCAAAATGCTTCTGTGTGACAAGAAAAGACAGATAACCTCCAAAAAATGCAATAAAGTGATGCAAATGCTATGGGCAAAATCATATTAGTGATGATATATGGTGAGCCTGGCGTTCTTCTAAGTGGCTTGCATGTGTTAATTCATTTAATCCTCTCAGTAATCCTATGAGGCATGATTGTAGGAAGGGAAAAATAATCATCCTGAGGAAAAATGGCTCATTTGTTAAGCCATAATTATTAATGAGACTTTTTTCTGTAAAAGTCAAAATAATAACCCAGTGTGGGGTGAGGGAGACAGTGTGAAGCTAGGTAAAGTAAAAGATGCAGACAGCCACCTCCTTACAGATGAAGGTCTTCCTCAATGATTTCTTTTTCATTTTTCAGGAAGAAGCAGGTAAAAGGAGGGAAGGACTCAATTAATAGGTGGCAAATGTCTTTGTAAAAAAATCAATAAAGTTTTACTTCAAAGAATAACTCTGAACACTGTAGGGGTAAAATTTTGGACTCTGAGATAAGGTAAGGGTGGGGAACTCTTGAATCATAACATCTAGATAATCAAACTGCTTTATCTACCAGGTTAAGTCTTCCTGCCATTTTCCAAAATTCTGGAAAAAAATATTTTTTACATGAAATTTCAAGCAGAAAATTAAAGAAGGTTATCTTCTGATCCAAAATAGTTCTTTAAGAAAAGACTTTATTACCAGTAATCCATGAAAGAGTGAGTCTCTTGGATTTCCTATCCCAAACTTATTGTTCAATCAATTCATGACTGGAGTTTGAATTATTCACCATTATTTGCATTCAGTAACTCTCTCCAACATGGTCTGCCCTCCTCTGAAGGCTATATTATCAGGAAAGGGAAAAAATCTATAATATTGGGCAACCTAAATGATTTTGTCATTAGCATGACATAGTTTTTTACAATGCCACATTAACTATGAGCAAGAAAACCAATTGGAAACAAATTGGAGCTCCAAGTAGTAAGTAGATTCGTTTTTGCATATATACAACAAAGTAAGCAAATATCCATCATGCTACTTATAACAGAACTCCTGCTGTCATAAGAAATGTTGTGCTATGTTGGACACTGCTTGTGGGCACTGCTACTGAGGGCACAGAGAACAAAGGATTAAGTATGTCTGAGTGGTGAAACCCAATAATTCGGTAGGCTTTCCAGCATCAACCCTGACTCCCAACCCCCATGGGCAGCCACAGGAACCAGCATTCCCATCTCAGCATGACTGGCAATGGGTATCAGACAAACTTCCTTGTACCCATCCCCACTGACTGTGGCTAGAATCAAGTATTTCCTGCCACTCAGGCCCCCCAAAGGAGGTATTTTCAGGTTGTTCATACTCACCTATCCCAGTGCAGGCCACTAACTCACCACCCCATCAACCAATCCCTTTTTCTCTTCCCTATTCCCCATCCCCTGGCACCCTTTTTCCTATAAATATAAGTTCTCCCAATTGAATAAAGAACGATGTATGGGCTGGAGAGATGGCTCAGAGGTTAAGGCACTTGCCTCCAGTGCCTAAGGCCCTGAGTTCAATTCCCCAGGACCCACATAAGCCAGACCCACAAGGTGGTGGCCCCGGTGCGTGCTCTCTCTCTCTCTCTCTCTCTCTCTCTCTCTCTCTCTCTCTCTCTCTCTCTCTCTCTGTATCTCTGCTTGAAAATAAATAAATAAAATATTTAAAAAAAGAACGATGTGAATATACTATACACATCTGCTCAGGTCTGTGTCTCACCAGACCCCCCTGCATTGGCCTCCCCAGCTCTGTGGACCTGCCCTGAGACAGCGGAGCAGCCATCAGCCCTCCCTCCGCTCCCACCGCTTCTCTGGTTTCCCTCTGCGGTGGCCAACAGAGCCCCAGAGGTGAAAACAGCAGTGCTACAAAGCTGAATTAAAAAAAGCCCTAAGCTCACAACCTTAAAGCAGCCTTAATACTCACCCACCACGACTCAGGGAACTGAGCAGAAGAGGGGGTGGAAAGATTGTGAGAGCCATGGTGGGGGAGAATATCAGAGACTTGGCAACCCTCAGTAACAACACACTTGGGTCATGAGAGCCCGGTTGAAGAATGAGCTATCCATAGTCCCCTACCACAAAGACTGATACAGAAGGCCCACGGAGGAGGATATCCAGCTGACTGGGGATGGGGAAGGGGGGCAACGGGGAATTGGGGATAACAACTCATGGTTGGCCCACTAAACAATGTAACTCATTATGGACAATAAAAAAAATGTTACAGTAAAAAAAAAAAGAAAATTCAATGAAACAAATGGGAAGTGTGGTTGGTGACATAAACTGTGTTACATGGTCTCAGCTCCCTCCAGTCCCCCTCTGCTTTATGGCTTCGTAGTTCCTCCCACAAAAGAGGTAGAGTAAGCCTCTGGTCCTCTGTGTTGGGCTTATGTAGCTTGCTTGGTGAATTGAATGAAGCTTAGCCACTGTAAGCTCTGAATCTAGGCAACATAAGGCTCCTTTTGTCTTCTTGACATCTGTCACCCCATTGACAAGAGTATGCATGCCCAGGCTGCAGATACCAGGAGGAGGAAAAGAGTCATGGGCCACAAGGAACCACAAGAAAGAGTTGCCCTCAGCAGCTCCTCGAGGTGGGAGGTGCCCCCACCACAGGCTTCTCTGCTCTTCTCTCTCCAGCATTGGTTTTGTCATGGTTGAGTGATGCCCATCGATGGAACACCATTCTTTTTTCTAAAAGAACTTCAAATGCAAATTTAATAACTCACCAGTGATCATGACTAGGCTTCACCTTGAAATGTACCCCAAATAAGAAAACTAGAACAAGGAAACCAGAAACAAACAACTCCTGGAAGGAGCGTTCATTTACTAAGATGAAAACAGAATTTAGTCTTCTCGGTGAAATGCGAGGACTGTGAGTTGATACTTTTAATTAAAAAGACATTAAAAAAATTAACACAGAACTCTTCTCACTTGGCTCAAGGGCAGTTCATGAAAGATTGCTGCTTTGCTACCAGAATGCAGAATATCAATATCCAGGCCATGCTTCCCCCTCCTGCAGGAAAGGCTAGGAATGTCAGCGCTCCAGTGAGAAGCTGTCCTGTCCAGGCTTCATTTTCTCAGCACTGATAACATAAAAACTATCAGGCAGAGTAAATTAGAGCATGATTCCAAAGCCCACCGTTTTGATCTGCTGCCACATTCCTGACAGAAATCTTAACAGTCAAAGATGTTTTTTTTACTACCAAGAATGTAAAAAGGCCGATTTGAAATGACACAATGTTCTTTTATCTATTAATAAAAACCCACCCTGTTTATTGGTGATATGGGGCATCCCAGCAGGCTGTGCAGCTCAAACACTAATGTCCGTGCACATCAGTCGATCAGAGTTGAAGTGGATCCGGAAACAGCAGGCAGGGAGTGAGGCTGTGGGACAGAGATCTCTAGGGATCATCCTTTAAGTACCGGCTGTGTTAATGAAGCTAGTTTTGTGCATACATGAATGCTTAGTACATAAACTGCTTAATACATTTTTTTTTGCATTAATGAACAATTAAAAGTTTAGTGTTGGGACATATTCATATTAATTAATTTTGATTCTAAATTGTACTTCACAGCTATGTATCTGTGGACAATTTATTTTACTTCTCTGAGTCTTACTTTATTCATGTGTGAAATTAAGAGAGCAATACTAATTTCCAGGATCAATAAAGATTAAAAGGTATCATCTTTATTGTATATATATATGCACATACATATATGAAATATGCCTTGGGTGTTTGATACAATATCCAAAATATGGAAACTCCACAAATCAGGCATGCTTCCCATAACAATTTTTGAGGCAATTCTCTTCTCGAGGTTTAGGGAGCACAGTCACTCTGCAAATCATGTAACTACCTCGCCATGCTGCTGGCTCCGTTGTCTATTTCTTTTCTTAAACTTTCCTGGGATGAGTACTGATAAAACCTGTTTCCTTACCCAGGATAGAGCAGTAACACTCCAGATTATGGCCAACGGATTCAGCCTTTCATTGTGTAATGCTGGCTGCTATACACATATATGTCCTTCATGGACTTCCAGTGAATAAAATGCTCCCCATTCAGATATGTTATTACTCACACAATGGTGGTTAGTTTCACAGAGCCTGGAGTGTTCACTGAGTCTCTTCCTTCTCCAGGGTTCTTCAAAAGTAGATGTTGATTAATATGAGCCTGTGACTCTCTGCTTTATAACTGGCCTCATAATATATGATTATGCATTAGTAATAGACGCTTTGCATTCATGATCACAGAAGGTCAGTTTAGTGAAGCTCAGAAAACTTCAGCTACCTAATTAGCAGGAGAACAAAGACAAGGGACTCCTGCTCCTGAGCCTGAGTTCTTTCCACCACATACGGTGTCCTTGCTCAGCCAACTCACCCTATGCAGAACTCTGATTAGAGACCAGAAAGTACCCTCCTTCCAGATCAAGGCTGACCTCAAAGCTGTAGCTCACATATTTCTATTTCAATTTCATGATTTCCTTTTAAAATGATGCAGTCTTTGGAAACATCTCCAAGAAGAATTTTTTTTTCTTTCAAAAATAAATCACAAGGTCTGGTTTTGTTTATTTGTTTGCTTGTTTGGGAAAACAGACACTGCTGTTCAAAAAGACCCAGAGTGTCTGGCTTCTGTTGCCCTCGGCCACTACAAGCTCAAGAATTGTGTTTAAAAAAAAATCTGGCCACCCTGCCTTTGATACAAAAGAACCACATGGGGTTGAGTCATACACTGTGGAGAGAACATAGCTAATTATGGGATGTGCTGGGCCCAGAGAAGATGTTAACGGCTCCATAATTACAACTGCAATTCTAGGGGACAGAGTCATGGAAAGCAAGTTAATACAAAAAAGTGAACACAACATTACTGAATACAAAGTCATGGAAAGCAAGTTAATATAAAAAAGTGAACACATTACTGAATTCCAGCCCCAAGTTACTAATATGCCGTCATGTTCCCAGATGTCTTTTCCCATGAACTTCGAAAGATCAGGTTTGGTTGTTCATCAGGATGTTCATGATACTGAAACACCTTTTGGCATTAAATAAAATACTGTTTTAGCACTGTCAGATTTTGATTATTTCAAGGAAAGGTGATACTAGTTTCTTCTCATGGAAAACAGGAATACTCTCATTAAGCAAAGTTGTTGTTCATCAAGTTCATGGACTAGAAGCTTTAGGAACTCAAAGGTTGATAGAGGAACGCAATAGCCAATTTTACAAGGTTATTGAACTCCCTCTAAATGTCCTGTAAAAGAACTCTTACCCCTTTGACAAGTTCCATGTATTTTGTTTAGATTTTAGTTCACATTCTAATTGAGGAAAGCAGCTTCTTATAAAGGGACAAAAACTGGAGGGAGAGTAGAAAAGAAATCGTATGCAGTCAGTATTTCATGACCACATTCAATGATGCAGAGTTCCCATTAGCAGGACATGCAGCTCGTGGGTGAACACGGGTAAGACGGCAGGGAAGTGAAAAGCTGTCAGCATTAGGCTTGAGGGTTGAAAACAAAAAGCTTATTCTCTTGGGAACTGTATGGTGGAACCTAGTGTGGGTGTTAATATGGAGTGTGGATCATAATCATCTATCAAACAAAATTTATATAACATAAAGTTCTAGCTCAGTGTATCTGAATCGATATCCTTGATTTTTTGTAACATGTTGATTGTGACATAATTTACAAACCACATAACTTATGTTTTAAAAGTCTGTAAAAAAATAAAAATAAAAGTCTACAAGTCAACAGATTGTAGTATATTTGGAAAGTTTTGTAACCATAATCATGATCTAATTTCAGGATATTTTATTCCCTTCGCCTTGCAAAGAAATCTGACTATTTCAGGACCATTGGCTGTCACATCCAGCTTCTCCTTCCCTGGAAACCATGAATCTACTTCCTATTGCTATAGATTTTCCTATTCTGGATCTTTCCTAATACATGATATCATACTTTATGTGGTCTTATGGCTTTTTCACTTAGCATAATGTCTTCAAGACTCATCCTTGTAGCCTATAACAATACTCAAAGAATACTGTTCCATGGTATGGCTTTATCACACTTCGTTTTCCCATTCACTAAACACCGTAGGTGCTTGTGTTATTTTCACATTTTTGACTACAATGATTTGTATTTCTATAAAATATTCATGTACAGATTTTGTGAAAGATTTTTAGATATAAGGGTATGAAAGGCTAAAATGTATTATTACATAGAACTATAGAATCAATATGTAAAATAGCATATAAAATATAATCCTTTTTCTCCAACTTTTTAAGGCAGGTTCTCACACTAGCCCAGGCTCACCTGGAACTCCTCACAATATTCCTCCTGTCTCAGCCTCCTGAGTGCTGTGCCACCATAGCCAGGATATCATCTTTTTTATAAAAATGTAATTTGTTTATTATACATACACATAAAAATACAAAATGCATGAAATCTTGAAGCCAGAGATATAAAATTACATTTCTACTATTTAGATATTTATATTGATTAAATGTTTAAAGCTTTCATACTGAAAAACAATGATTTTAAATTATAAAGATAAAACATATAACTTATTAAGGGCCCATGAATTGCCTATAACTTGTAATCCAAATTTTCTTCCATTGGACACTGTCTAGATATAAAAATTCAACAGTACTTCATCCACATAAATATTCTTTGAACAATTACAAAGTGATCGTCATTTAAAGTTATGTGCATTGGGCTGGAGAGATGGCTCAGCAGTTAAGGCACTTGCCTCCAGTGCCTAAGGTCCCTGGTTCAATTCCCCAGTACCCAAATAAGCCGGACCCACAAGGTGGTGGCTCTGGAGTGCTCTCTCTCTCTCTCTCCCTCTCTCTCTCTCCCTCCCTCCCTCCCTCCCTCCCTCTCTCTTTCTCTTTGCTTGAAAACTGAATAAATAAAATATAAAAAAATAAAGTTTTGTGCATTGCTTCATTTAATCTTCAGAATATTCCTTTGGGCTAGATATTATGCCAGTTGTATAGGCATAAAAATTAATTGAAGAGATATTAAGTGTGTTGCCATGTTTCCTAAGCCAATTAGATATCAGTGAAACAAATTGTCTCCAACCATAGCTTCTTTCTAACAGCCTACAAAATAATTTTTCTACTTAAATTAATAAACAAAGATACTTTTCCAAGTTAAAAGCCACACCTTTCCTGTATTTCTTTTATATTAATTCCTAAGACTGTGGAACCTAATTACATAGACTCACAGGAGAGACGCCCTCCCCACATCCGTTGAAAAAGTTATCACATTCTTCTGGTCTCTACCTAATGTTAAACACTTCTTTAGAAATTTATAATAGTATGAAACATTGTTCCAGGATGGAAATTGTTTGATACTGAAAGAGATAGTTTTGCAATTCATCCCTCGGGCTTTGCTGAATCCATGACTAATAACAAAAACAATCCATTTTGCAGAATAAATTTTTGATAAAGGGATATTGTGTCTTGTGTTTCAGAATGGAGGGGGCTAAACGGTAACAAAGGTCTAGAAAATGGACTGAAGTTGCCTGTTGATTACGAAATAGTTCAGTTCATGAAAACTAGAGATGCTCATGAGTTAATCACAAATACAATTAAATTTAATTTAATTATAGAAAGTAACACTATGGATTAAAAGAAATCCATGCTGGATTGATGCTATTAGCTATTTTTGAGTTTTTAGAGTCAGGGTCATGCTATGTAGTGCTAACTGACCTTGACACTCACTATGTAGCCTATAGTAACCTCAAATTTATGGCTATCCTCTTGCCTCAGCCCCCCAATAGTTGGGTTACTATAAATACAATTTCATGTAGCTTTATAGCGAGATTATTGGCCAAACTTTGTTGGCTTGATTATTACATAATGACTGTCTTCGATTCTAACCCATCTGACACCTGAAGAAGAAATATATCCATCAGCAAGATGGTTTCACCAAAAAGAATAAGTTTAGAAGATCTGAATTCAGATTTAGAGATTGCTACCCACTAGAGTGATCTTAAGAAAATTCACTCCATTTTCGGACCCTTTAATTCTTCGATAAAATGAAAGAATAATTCTCAACTATCAATTCCATGGTATTTCAAACTAGCGTTGAGATATCACTCTAGGATTGTTATGATCTATGGTACAACTTACCTGAAAATAAAGAATAATCAATACAAGAGCTTTCTTCAACTGAAAAAGAAGTTAGGGAGAATGACATCATTGCCAACTTGAAGATAAGAATATCCACATTACAGAAATACAGGCTGCAGATAGATCCTAACATCAGCCCCTGGCTGACATCACACTAGGCTCTGGTGACAACCTGAGTGAATGTAGAAGCTGATTCTTCCTCAGGTCTTTCAGGTAAGAGCTACCTGTGAAATATAGAAGACACCTTGACTTGGGTCTTGAAAATGTTAAGTTGAAGATAGTAACAAGCCTTCCAGACTTCTAAACAGCATCTGTGGGATTTTAAGTGTGTGTTGTTTTGAGCTCCTAAGTTTTTGATAACCAACATATACAAACACCATACCACTGTTATTAGGGAAGAAGGGGCACATGCCAAAATGAAAGAGATAGAGATCAATGGTGCTAGTTAAGCAATAATAAAACAGTATTCTTGGTCTTATTACAACTTCAAAAATAAATGAGGTATCTGTTAATGTAAAGAAAAGGATCTGATATGATGCATGACACACAATCCATGATAGTTACATCTGAGAAAAGTAGAAGTAGAGGAACGAGAAATCGCTTTCTTATTTTTACTTTATATAATTATTAGGACATTTTCATAATAAAATATTAAGTACCATACATGGGATCTCTACTTGGCAGATTACTAGCCACAAAGTGCTCAAAAACCACATTTATGGCTGCACAGCTTCTATAATCTGACATTTTGCACTTGGACCCAGAAGCCATTACCAATCTTTACCACTTCCCAGGTTGGCCTCCACACACCAAAGATCTAACTTCATCTTAGAAAGATCACCAAACCCTGTGTGCACAATATTCAGTCGGCTTTTATTTTGTATTCTAATTCATGCTTCTTTTCCATCTGAAATCAAGGCAATACTTTAGAAAGTTGAAATTAGCAAAGGGCTTTATATAGGAACTTTCCTGGGACGAGCTGAAGGCCGAGGTGAATACTGTCTTCAATCAAATCCATGAGAGTAAGTAAGCATCAAGCAAGCATTGCTCCTTTAGCCAGAATCATGTCCTCCCCAGCAGATGACTGTAATACTCTTTCCTCTACCATTTGCCAAGGTTCACAAAGTTCTTCAACCATGTTTATCTGCCTAATTATATAGTGAAACCTGTGTTTGGAAAGCTAGTTCCGTTTTATTATAGTGTCCCACAGGCAAAACAAAAAATATTTGTTTAAACTTATCCTCTGAACAAAAACAGTGAATGTTTTCTTATTCAATGTTGGCTTTGAACATTAAAATGATGAAAATAATGTCTGTCTATGCCTAGACTAGGGGAATCTTCACAATGTAGTAATCAAAACATATCAAACTCGGTCTTGTGGATTGCTTAGAAGAAAACAGCCCTGGTCCTTCTTACCATGCACCTGCTCCCAAACATGATTGTGGTCACTGAGTCCTGTCTTGTTCGGTTTCTCCTCTTTTCCAAGGACCACATATCTCCCAGGGTGATAGGGGCTTCTGCTTCCCTTTCTAACAGCTAGCATCCTGTAGAAGTTTCTTTATTCCTCTCTGAGCTCCTTGAGTAGGTGGCTCTACTCACCAGTGTTAAGAAAGTCTTGATCATCCTGAAATATAATGAATCAGGCTTAGAATATTCAAGCTTCTGTTCATGATATTCCAGATGAGCCACATACATGTGTCCTTGAGCAGTTACTCACCTCGCTCTACAGCAGCTCCTTCATTCATAAAACAGGAATACTAAGTACTTATAGAGTTGCCATGATCATGAAATGAACTGGTGTGGCGTTTTACACATGGGAAGTATAAGAAAGTCATTCCTACTTACTAGTATCCTCATTATTGACCCATAAATCTCCATACTGGCCAGGCCTAGACAACAGGTTATACATATCTATGAGGCGAGGTATTGCTTGTGGGTTCTGGGCAAGAAGGTCACACTGAAGGGAGCTCCATCAACAAGGCGGTGAACTAGAGAAGCTGACCCTAAGATGTGCCTCTCCCTCTAGCTCTCATTACACTTCCTGACGACCTAGATTAAAAGGACCTAAATTCTGTCACTTGGAGCTTCCATGTGTTCACTCTCCTTCTAAAACCAGGCTCTGCACATTCTTAATTGTGCTTGATTATGAGTGAACCTGAGACCAAATTTCTCTCCTCTTTATACACATTTGGTGAATTGCCTTGTTCTATGTTTGGAAAAGAATTAATGATAAATACAGAATGAAAGACTGAATGGGAAAAGATGGTTTACCCTTGCTATTTCCTACATTATTTAGGGTTTAAATTTTTTTGTTGTTGTTTGTTTTATTTGTTTGTTCAGGGTATCACTCTAGACCAGGCTGACCTGGATCTCACAGGCTGTCCACAAACTCATGGTGATCTTCCTACCTTAGCCTTCCAAGGGCTGGGATTAAAGGTGTGTGCCACCCCACCTGGTGTATTTTGTTTTGTTTTCGTCTGTAAATGATGCTTTTGTCTTGGGCTTCCAACCTCCTTCACCAGACCTGAACTTTCCTTCACCCCAATGAATCTTTCAGACTTCTTTCATGCATGTCTTTGTAGCAAACCCTTTTCTCTCACTCTCTTTCCTCTCTCTCTCTCCCTCTCTCTCTCTCTGTCTCTCTCTCCTCTTCTCTCCATTAACTACCAAATATGAATACATTAATCAGGTAAGGAGCCACCAAGACTAATATATCAATACAACTCAAACCTTAAACCAGGAAAAACTCTCTTATCTGCAAAGAACCTGACATGGCTTGTCAATCACGGGGCTATGTCAAGTTCTACAATGGTCAGAGGAGAAGAAGTCCCCTGCTACTTCTTCCTCCTCAGGCTCTCAATCACCTGCAGCTTCAGAGAAACACCGCAGCTCACCGGAGACATGACTCGGTGTGGCTAGCTCCTTCCTTTTGTTCTTTCCAAGACATCCAGGAAAGAATCAAAGTCCACGCAGCAGGCATTGTGCAGCTGCTGCAATGTTTGTAGTGGTGTATTAGAGACGCAAGAGGAGATGGGTTATCTAATGCCTCTCCAGAGACCAGCCTCAGCATGGTTTTGAATGCCATAGAATGTTGAATTTCCTGGACTAACCATGTGTAATCCCCATAGATAGACTATGAGACCAGAGGCTGGTACTTTCCTTCTCAGCTGAAACCTTTTGCTAAATGAATCATAGTCATTCTATGAGCAAATGATGGAAAACCACCAATGAGTAGTCAAGACACTCCCTAGTATAACTGAGGAAGTGCCTAGAACAAGTAAAGTAGGAACCCTCTGATGGCTTCTTCCATGGGTCCTGAAGCCTGAGTTCCCTGGACTGGAAAGTGTGTTATACTGCACTGATTGACCATGTTAAGTTTGAGTGTTAACCCCCAAGGACAATATCTGGCAAGGCAGAGCAATGGTCGTGGATTTACAGAGCAAGCCTGTCTAATTTTGACCACAGTGTCTGCTACTTATGCTTGTATAACCTTGAGTTACTGATTATTCTCTCTCTCTCTCTCTCTCTCTCTCTTCCTCTCGCCCTCCGTCCGTCCCTCTCTCCCTCTCTTCCTCCTTCCCTCCCTCTCTCTCCTCCTTCTACATTTTTGTAAAAATTTCAAGAGAGCGTCTCCTGTATCTGAAGTTAGCTTCAAACTCACTACATAGCTTAGGATGACCTTGAACTCCTGATTTTCCTGCCTCCATCTTCAGAGTGCTGGGAACCACACCTGGTTTATGTGATACTGGGATCGAACCCAGGTCTTCTTGTGTTTTAGGCAAACATTCTACCCACTGAGTTACATTTTAGCCGCATAATGCTAATTTTTTACTCTAAAAGATTATTAATGGTGGTCCTTTATATTAAATCATCCCTTTAAGGCCTATGAGCAGGTCTCGGCATATGTTAACACTCCATAATGATGCATTTCTTGGGCTGATCTTTGCTGCCCCTCCCAATGTAGTGCCCATGTCCTAGAAGATGCTCAAGCAACATAAAATTTAATAATTCAGTGCCAATTGTTGCCTCTTAGACTTGCTCCTTTGATATATAAATTAAATGTTCTGGAACAAACTGTGTCATTTTATCATTCTACTTCTGCTTACTTCATCAAAGAATTTTGTTTTGATTCACTTAACAGCATTATATGAAATCACCCTAACAGCCAATGATGGATCATAGGTATGCACACAAGATATGTCAAAAGTGCTCTTTATTCAACAAATGCTTTGGAGCATATTCAGTTCTCTAGGCATTGTAAAAATTCAAAATGACACAAGGGTAAAATTCTAATATTTTTGTTGATAACAATAGCTTATAGTTTTCCACTCACCACAGAATAGGCATTGTGTCAGGCTCTTTACTTATATTGGCTCATTTCACTGTCATAAAAAGAAAATAGCAGGATGATTATTGGGCTCATTTTAGAGAGAAGAGAACTGAAACTTTAACAAAAGTAATATGTCCAATGTTCTGCAGCTAAATTTTTCAAGAGTTAAAACCCAGAGGCATGACTTAGATGTACACATGCAAACACACATGTGCACATACATTCTCTCTCTCTCTCTCTCTCTCTCTCTCTCTCTCTCTCTCGCTCTCTCTGTCTCACACACACACAAACACAATGACAGCCAATACTTAAACAATCATGCCCTAGTCACATTCTCTTATTCCAATTTAATCCCTGCCCAGGAAAATTATACACAGATTCTTCTGGATCCTACATAGATCCAGTCATAAATATTTATAATGAAATCAATGTACTAACAAGATGAGAGAGATGGAAGGGAGGGGTGCAGAAGAGAGAGAACACTTTATCAGTGCTGCAAAAGCACATTTAGGGAAGCCTGTTCAGAAATCCCGATCCCAGGCATCAACACAGCATGAGACAGAGTGGTTCAGAGAAGTACAATCTTCAGGATGGCCCATTTTCACCACTTGCACAAATGAAAGATTTAGGAAGCCCTCAACCTAGATCAGAGCCCATATTCCTGTTCCCCTGACTCTCCACCCACCTACTTCATCCTTTAGTTATTCTGAGGGAGTCAGCTGCTGCCTCGGGTTACCTCCCAGTTGCTTCAAAAGGGGAGGCTTTTTTTGGCCACAGCAAAGGCGAGTGGGAAGATAAAACAAATTCTAATTCATCTGTTCTTACTCACAGGCTTCCCATCAAGGCAGGTTTTATCCTTATTTAGAATCAATACTAAGTAAAGAAAGTATAAATATACCAATTGAAAAGCCCTTGCTGTGGAGACCTTGGTGACCACAGTAAATTGCCTGAGGTTTAGTGATGCCACGAATTTTCCCTTATTCTGAAGCCCTTGAGTATAAATCATTTCTGGGGACACTTGATATAATAGCATCCAGATTCTATTAATAGACTATTTTATCCTTGTTTTTTGTTTTTTTTGTTTTTTTTTTGTTTTTTGTCATAGAACAGAAGTCCAAAAGTCCAAGAAATAGGTTTTTGTTTTGTTTTGTTTGTTTTGTTTTCAGAGGTAGGGTCTCACTCTAGCCCAGGCTGAGCTAGAACTCAAACTGTAGTCCCAGGCTAGCCTTGAACTCATAGGGATCCTCCTACCTCTGCCTCCCAAGTGAGTGCTGAGATTAAAGGGAAATAGACAGCTTTGATTTTGATCACTTCTCTTGACTATTTCTTCCAAAGAAATGACCAAACTTTTTTGTTTGTTTATTTTTGTCATCGTTATTGTTGTTGAGACAGGGTTTCATACTGTAGCCCAGACTGCCCAGAAATACTTTAGATAGCCTTGGGTGGCCTCAAATTCATGGTGATCTTCCTGCCTCAGCCTCCCAAGAGCCAGGATTAGAGGTGTGAGCCGCCACCACAGCCCACTTAGGAGCTTGATAGTAAAGTTCCTGTGGACATTCCATATAAACTGAGACTACTGGTTTCAGTCAAGGGCATCAAATCTAGGACTGCTCCTACAGTCTCTGCCACCTCTGTCACCTCAAGAAATGTCACCTAGTGAGCCAGGCAACGTTACTTCTCTATTACCCCTCACACTAAAGCCGCAGGGAAAGTTAGGAATCTTCATCCTTAAAATAGGAGGGTTGAACTAATGTGTCTCTTAGGATCTCTGAAAAGGTAATGCCTACTAGAAAAGCATTTAAAGCTTTTAAATGCTTTAAATGCTTTTTTAAAGGTTTACGGATAGCTTTTAGGATAACGGCAGTGCCTGATTCATGCATCTAAATTGACTCATCTTGTAGTGGACAATGTGGTGGTCTATTTTTAATCAAAGGTGAAAACAATATGTTAGGTGATGAGCCCAGGTCTGGTGCCAATCACTCTGGTCAGTTTTCTACCACATTATGCTGCCTGGATTTTCTCCTTGAGACTTAGAAAGGAGAATATAAAATTGTTGCAGGTTTGGAGCTCTAGGAGGGATTAGCTCTCCATAAAGGTGCAGGAGACCCCCAGGCTAGGGATTCCCAACTCCAGGTTCTGGTCCAAGAAATCAAAGAATTGAAACATGTGGACACAGAAAAGAGGAATTTATGAGACTTTATTAAGGATAGGATGAAAATGGGAGAGCAAAAAATAAAGCAGGAGCAACAAAAGAAGCAGGCTGGGGGAAGGGGCTCACAACCTTGACTTGGGTCCATTTATATAAATCAGGCATCCAACTAGAATGAGCTTATTACTAGGCACAGGTGCATAGAGAGAGATTTCATGAGCTGGTGGGTTCAGCAGGAACACTGACTCAGGAAGGGTCTACTCACAGAGCCCAAGCCCTAGAAAGTGAGGAAGAAACAGGAAGCTCTTGCTGTTGCTGAGGAGGGATTAGCAAATTGTTACCTACAGCTATCTTGGATGAGACTGAATCAGGTGTGAATTCTAGTCTTGCCCTGACAGAGAAGGTGGCATCCATGTTTCTGTGGGCCAATCCCTAGTTAGCTAACTAGAGAAGAAGGATGTCTTTCTCCTATCTCATATAAAAATGTAAAAGAGAGACTTGGGAAATAGTAAGCCATGTTAGAGAGTAACACTAGTAGATGTTGTTATATGAAACGCATAATAAATAAATGAATGACTGTCAGAGACTAAGAAATTTGTGTCTCTATGAGAGCTTCCTAAAGCTGAGAGGCTAGGGGTAAGGCTTAGTGGGTAAAGGGCTTGCTACACAAGTCCCTAAGTTTGATCTCTAGTAGCCATGCAAAAGCAAACACGGGGGCACACACTTGAAATGCAAGAGCAAGAGGGGAGACAGTGATAGGAGAATTCCCAAAGATTAACTGGCTAGACTAGCTAGTTCATTCAGTAAGCTGTGGTCTCTGGGAGAGACCCTGTCTCAAAAAATAACATGGAGGTACAATTGAGAATGATACCTAAAAGGGACTTCTCACTTCCACATGCACACCACACATTTTTCTGTGTACTCATACACACACATGATCCCACACATTGTGAATACACATGCATGCAAAATAAATTAGTTAGGGTCTGAGGATATAGCTTAGAGGTAGAGCCCTTGTCTAGCAAGCATAAGGCTTAAACTAGGATTTCTTAATTGAACAATGAAGACCTACTTTGTGTAAACACTAATCATCATTCTATCTGATTGCAAACATATGGAAATGATCATTTTCATACAGACCTATGGGCAGATCATTTTATCTGTCCTGTGATGTCACCATCTCTCTGATCTTAATTTGGGCTCCTTTGCCTGATTGCCCCCATTCAGCACAGGCTTGGCTTTTGCTGTTGTGTTAACCTGAACTCAGCCATTTCCTTTTCCAGCTGTTAAAACCACACTTCTGTAGCCCTAAAATTACTTAGCACGATACTTGCTTGCCATGGATACTAAAGTACTTTAGTTACTACTTGGCTGGTCTACACAAAAGATTTTAGTCGTTTTTCTATACAAAAATATGAGGTGAGTGACAATTTGGTCACTTATACATGGACACCACTGACTTTTATCACTGACTGGTTTAGAGGATTCTATACAGTGATGTGTGTCTAACTTTCATGCACTAATAAGAGAAGTGTGTCTAATCTAATCTAGCCCTAAATATTAATTTAAAGTCAAAGAAAACACAGAGTCCCCTCTAAAAGCCACAATGCAGTCAAGGTCAGCAGTTAAAAGCCATGGCCATCTGCCTACTGAACTATCCTCACCCTTGAGGGATGGTGTGGTTCCATAGAGCCCTGATGGGGAGGATTGATGAAGCAGAGTGGCGAGTCCAGACCAGTATGGAGCTGGGAAAATGTGGAAGCAATTTCTCCTCCAAGATATGCTGGTTAGAAGTTGTCACTGGAGTTAAGGAGGTTGACAAGAGGTAGGGATAGTAGCTGCCACATGGCTCAGAATTTGCGAAACAAGGTAATAATTTTTCTTTACCATAAACCACCATAATTTATCCTGACCTTAACTCACTTACAGACTACATCCAGCATTGGTTTCTTAGTTGAAATGCCTATGTTGTCATGAGAGTGATAAACCATCATTCCTAGGCATCTGTCAGGCTACAGCCCAGGATATACTATACTAGCTCTCTTTTTATGTCCAGAAATTATGTACTTAACAAATATTTCTCAGAAATGAAATATCACTCAGCTATTAATTTGTAAAAGAAGAAAATGCAGTTATTCAGCTTGTATTTTAGTAACTCTATGACATAGGTGCATTCAAATGTTTTCCTAATAGACTTCAGTCGCTTTCAGTAATCCTTTAAAATGAAGTATAAAATTTATATAGAAAAATGAATAAATTGCAGGTTTACATTTTGATTAATTTTCACAAATGGAAACACCCATACAGTATAACCTTGACCCCAAAACGGAAAAATCCAGACATCCCAAGATCACCAACCCCCATCCAGTCACCACTGCTCCAATGATAATAGCACCCACAATCCTGACGTTATAGCTAGCTGGCCTGATTTATTTCCTTTAATTCTATTTTGATTAATGTGTGTGTGTCTGTGTGTGTGTGTACATGTTCTTGAGTGTGAGTACAGGAGCACATGTGCCATACTATGAAGTGTGGTGATCAAGGACAACTTTCAGGTCTACCTCAGTAAGGCAGGGACTTTCTCTCTGGGTGTGCACTATTATTCCTTGGCTGGGCTCACCACAGCCTTTGGGAAATTCTCCTGCCTCCTCTCCTCCCATCTTGCTTTCAGTGTCAGCTTCAGGACATTGAGATTCCAGAAGCCTGTCACAGCTTCTGGATTATTCTATGGCTCCTAAGGATTGAGCAGGGTACTCTAGCTTGAGTGATGAGCTCTTTGTCCACTGAGCCTTCTCTTTGGTTCTAGCTAGTCTGGTTTTGAACTTACTTAAGTGGATTTCATCTGTCTCTGATCCATTCTGCTCAACATATGATCACAAGGTTCAGACTTGCTGCTCTCAGGGCTGCACCTTAGTGTCCATCAGCTAATGTCATAACTTCATATATCAAACCTAGCACACTTCTAAGGGCTTATAAGAGGCATTGTGTAGGGACTGGAGACTATAGCAATGGTTTTCTTAACTTTTAGACTGCTCTACTGATTTTTTTCCATACAGGCTTCTACCAGTCAATAACCCCAGCCCAACCATGAAAATGGACTTTCAAATAATGTATCTCTTGCCTCCTTTTCTTTAGGCTCTGCACACCAGTCATCCTGCATCTCCCTCCATACCTCTCTCCATTCACCTGGCATTTCCAAAAGGATCAGCATCAGCATGTCATACTTCTCTTCCCTAACTAATATGAGAGGAAAATCCACAGGCAGAGGCTGGAGGATAATGTTCAATCCAGGATGAATATTCTCTCTTCATTATATTATTTGTCTTTGTTTTAAAACAATCTTACTATGTAGCCCAGGCTAGCCTCCAAGTTGCAGTTCTCCTGCCTCTCAAGTGCTGGAATTCCAGATGCTCTCGTTATTTTATTTGAAATATCATAAGTGTTCACACAGGTATGTATAAGAAAAAGCATTTTTTTAATGATGGATTTGATCTAGGTCAGTGGCTTTATTCTTTTTTCCTTCTACCAACCAAAATAGGTGGAGATAAATGAAATCTGACTATAGTGAACTGAAGTGAGGGCAAATACTACATCAAAACAAGGGGTTGCTGAGACGCCACACATTCGGTTAACTCGGCTGTGGAAAAAGCCCTGGAATATGGAACAAAGACTCATAACTAAAAATGGAAGAAAGGAGACGTACCAGGCAAAGCAGTTACCTCCCAATGTCATTCCTGCCCACCCCAAAGGGGCATAAATAGAAAAATTATGGAATTTAGCACCACTGATATTTAAGCCCAATTTCCAGCAAGGTCAAGACTAATAGCAAGTTATTTGTTTTACTAACTTAGGTTGCAAGTGCCTTGGGCGGATCCCGTACCTTCTTCTATATCTTACTCTGCGCCAAGAGCACTGTTAGCCATCAACAACCCATAATAGAAAAGAGCCCTTTCCAAAGGCCAACGAAAACACACATGGAGCTAATGGAGACATTTACAGGCAAAGGATTCCAGTTCCCTTTCAGAAACTGCCACTAAGACAGCCTAGCTAATTAGGTCTCCTTAAGGGACACTGTCTAACCAGAATGGTCCACCTACCTTCAAGTGTGCACCAAAGCAGTTTTTCTATTTGTTTGGCCTTTTTTTCTGTTTCTTTTTGTTCTTCTAGCTATAAGTTTAAAAGGGCTCTTTTCAAACCTTCAACAAATTTTCTGTGTGACCTAACTTGTGGATTCAGTTATTTCAGGAAAATGGCATTATGGTACTAACAGCAAATAATAAATTATCCATTCCGTGGTGATGCTTAGTCATTCCTTTCGTCTGGCCCCACATCCCATATTACCTTCTCTTTGGTGAAACATAGAAACATAATTTGGTCCAAGGCCACCTCCAAATACGATGACAATTCCAGGAATAAAAGTCAGAGGTTTCTTGCAAATTGTCTCAGCAATTGACATAGTTAAGAAACGGTCATCATTTTTCCAGCATTCCCAATACAAATGCCATTCCTATGGCCTCACTCAATCCCTGTAGGTGTTTCTGAACTCAAATTATTGGAGAGTGACGTTGCAAACAGGAAACAGACACTAAGGTCATCCAGCCTCAAAGACAACAGGTCTCTCCATGAAAGATAAGGGCAGACCATAGTCATGGTTCTGTGAACCTACAGAGAGACCCTAGAAGGTAAATATTAATTACTGGGAATTTCAGTAGGAATTCAGGGGATGTATGTCATAAATCACTAGACCACAAATGCTTCTGAGCCTTGCATTTTCTTCCTCTAAAATGCTAGCAGAAAACAATATATGCAAATCATACCATTTAACCTCCCAAATATAAATAATATATACATTTTTATAAGAGCCAAAACATACCATTTGTTAGAAATTTATAATGCATCAAGGTAAAGGTGGACAGACCACCTGATGAAAAATTCCAGTTCCTTTTTTTTTTTCCCTCAAAGGCTTCTAAATTTCTCTTGGTGTTATACCTCAGTTTACAGAACTATGGCAAATAATGATATTTATTTGAAGCTTGCTCATTTGTAGACAAGAAAAAAATTAATCCAAGTTTGTTCAAGCAAAAATAAACAAGTCAGAATAATAAAAACTTTATTGACTATACATGAAAATCTTGGGACATCTAGCTTTGGGCAAACCTGGGATTTAGGTGGTCAACTTTCTTAAGAACTAATACCACCCACATGCCTGCTGTTTTATGAAATGGCTTCATTTTCAAACATGTTCTCCCTTCATAGTGGCTCCCAGATTGCAAAAATATTAGTATCTCCATCCCCTCCCCAAACACACACACACACACACACACACACACACACACACGTCCACTGGAATGAAGAGAAAAGTTCCAATTAGAATTTGGTACCTGAACCCATTTACTCTGATCAGTGAACATGTTCCATTCCTAGAAACAGCACCAGGAAGAATCCCATGGTTGATGCCCTTACCTGGAAAACAGGAATGACTTCAGAAAAAGCAAGACTGGTCAGTATTCTCTGTGCATTTTGAGGCTGTTGCAAAACAACAAAATATTCCTCAGTGCCTGTAACTCTCACTGAGACAAATAATAAGTTAAATTACTTTTTATTGCTAACAAAATCTTTGACATACAGAT